>JAAEAF010009589.1:0-28099 GCA_011037195.1 Triatoma infestans
TAATAATATAATTTCTCCCCATCATTACATACGCATTTTTAAATAATTTTACCTCATCTTATTAATGTACTATACTAGTATTAAATCAACTTTTATTTTAACCTTTATTTACCTTAAATACTTTTTACCTTTTTTTATACGTTTTTTCTATATTCTATTTTAATCTTATTAATTATCGTGCTAACTTGACCGGGGGTCGCGGTTAGGGTGTTATCGAACTGGGTAGTAACAAGGCTAAGGTTTGGCTAAATTACAATTTTTCCTTAGTTTTAATCTTATTGATTATATCACACTGGTAATACCCTCTAATTGGGCGGCTCTAAGATTAGAATTTGGCGCCATCTGGACCTGGGGTCATGGTTAGGCAGATATCGCCCTGGTTGTAACCTCTGATTGCGCGGCTCTAAGATTAGAATTTGGCTCCAACTGGACCTGGGGTCACGGTTAGGATGATATCGCCCTGGTTGTAACCTCTGATTAGCGGCTCTAAGATTAGAATTTGGCTCGAAATGGATGATGGCCGCCATATTGGACTTTTTTGGTGGGCTCGAAGCCCTCTTTATTACCTACTGTTAGAATATGTCCATATCTATGTTATTTATTTTATTTTATTTATTTACAAATCATAATATAGGCCAGCTCACCAAGAGCTTTACACATAGAGATTAGAGGTAAAATACGTTATTTCATAAATCTTGGTAGAGTCGCGGTTTCAGTCTTCTAGAGTGAGAAGGTTCCCCTATATTGTAGTGGGAGTTGAAGATAGTGTGTGAAGTGTGAGGACGAAGTTGTCTGTTAATTTAGTCATGTGTGTGTCTGAATATCTGTAATGTCTAGTTCTCTGTGTATTTGTACTTTCTGGTGAACCAAGGGGCTCTTAAAGCAATTCGGAGTACTTTGTTTTGAAATGTCTGAAGTCGCTTCGTCAGTGTGTTGCTGGCAGTTATCCAGACTGGGCAAGCTTATGTCAACAGAGGTCTGAGAAGCGTCTTATAAAGAAGTACTGTACAGGAGTGTTTGAGTGGTGTGTTTCTGTTTATAAGTGGATATAATTGTTTCAGTCGGCTGTATGCTTGTTGTAGTTTGTTGTTAATGTGTAGTCTCCAGGCGAGTCTGGTGACAAGGATTACACCAAGATAGCGCACTCCTTGGTCCTTCGGTTTCCAGGGTATTTCCTGGTTGTTTAGTTTCGCCGAAGGTCTTCATTTTGAAATCTCCGAAGAGAAAAAATTTTTGCTTCTGTTTTAGTGATGTTGAGACGTAGCTTCCATTTTTGGAACCATTTTGTAATGATGTCTGTAGTTGTTTGTAAGTCAGTGATGCTTTGGTCAATGTTGTCGTTAGTTGAGGCTATCATTGTGTCATCTGCGTATGTGGCTAAAGTAGCTGAAGTTGGTTCAGGTATGTCCGAACAGTAAAGGTTAAAGAGTATAGGACTGATGATTGCACCTTGCGGTAGTCCCGCGAGAATTTGGCGTCTAGTACTATATGTGTTGTTGACTCTTACCTGAAATGTTCTGTCCCTTAAAAAGGATCCTATGATTTGAGTAATGTAGTCAGGTGCGTTTGTGTGTCTGAGTTTGTAGAGTAGTCCTGAGTGCCAAACTGTGTCGAATGCAGCGGCTACGTCTAGAAATATCGCTGCAGTATGTTTCCTTTTTTCAAAGTTGTGTACTATGTATTCTGTAATTCTCTTAATTTGATGTACTGGTGAGTGTTTTGGTCTGAATCCGAATTGATGTGGTGGAATTGCGTTTGTGTCAGTCAGATGTTTTAACAGTCGTCTATAGATTATTTTCTCAAATATTTTTGAGAGAGAGTTTAGTAGGCTAATTGGTCGATAGCTATTCGGGTCGTTTTTTGGTTTACCGGCTTTGTGGAATACAACTATTATTGCATTCTTCCATTTTTTAGGAAAGTAACCCATTCGGAGGCATGCATTAAAGATTGAGGTTAAGAAAGCGACACCTTTCGGAGGTAGATTTTTTAAAAGAATGTTCGGTATTAGGTCGTCTCCGGGAGTCTTTTTGTTAGGAAGTGCTTTGATTATGGAGGTTATTTCTGAAGGGGAAGTGAATGAGATAGGAAGCTCTACGGTGTGATGAGGTTGCTGCAGTTCATGGTTGATGTGTTCGTCAGTGTCTTGGTCTGTCTGGTGAGATTGTGTGAATTTATTTTCCAAATGTGTTGCTATTACTTCGCATTTTTCTTCATCACTCGTTGCAAGTCTGTCACCAACTTGCAGTGAGAATATCTGGCAATGATCATTAAGAAGTCTTTTAGTTTCTTTCCAGAGACAAGAGTCACCCGGAGTTAAACCCTCTAAGTAAGATCTGTATCTGGAGATTCTGTGGTTGTCAAGTTCCCATTTGATTCGTCTAGCTAGTCGGTTGAAGTGGGTCTTGTCTGACGGGTTCCTAGTCCTCTGCCATACTTTTCGAATTCTGTTTTTTTCATGAATTAGGTTGAGTATGTGTCCTGGTAGCCAGTTGTGTCTGTTATTGTTATTCTGCCTTTTATGGGTAGAGTTGTGTACAGCTGTGTGAATTATCTGTGTGAGTAGGTCTAGCGATGTGTCGATATCGTCAGCGGTTCCGAAATGTTTGGGTATAGTCAGAAGTTTGGTAAAATCATGTCTGAATGTTTCCCATTCTATCTTTCCAGTTATTAGTTTTGGCGGTGGTTCACTGCGCTGTAGGTGTGAGTGAAACCTGCATAATACTGGAAGATGGTCAGAGTCTTATTGAATCCAAATATATTGGAATATTAATGTTGTGTAACAGTGCGATGTCCAGTATGTCAGGTTGATGACTGCGTGCAGAGGGGTAGAATGTTGGTTCTTCGGGAGCTGAGATTAGTATGTTAAGGTTGTCTGACGCCGTCAGTAGTCTGTACCGTTGTTATTAGTCGTTCGACATCCCCAGTATGTGTGTTTGCTATTAAGGTCGCCTAGTAATAATGTGCTGTTTTGTGTGAAAATTCTTTGGAGGTCTTCTTGTAATAGTCTACAGTTAGGTTTCAAGTATGCAGATATAATAATTAGTGGTCCAGTGTCTGTGCTAACTTGGATAGCTACTACCTCGAGGTTCTCCAGTGAAGGTAGAGGAAATTCATGATGTTTAATGGTCCTTTTCACGCAGAGAGCGACTCCACCTGAGGCTACACGTGACTGTCTGTCAGTGCGGTAGGTGGCTGATAGTTTAAGTCGGTCAGTGCTAGTGAGATTTGTTTCAGTGATACATCCTATGTCTATATTGTATCTAGTGAGGAAGTCGTAGAATATAGAGGTTCGTGTTTTTATTCCGTTGGCATTCCAGTTTACCAGTGATAAGTTATGTGTAGAGAGCTGTCTAAGGTTCATGGTTAGGAAATAGGACAGTCTGAATCAAGTCAGTAAGTAACTGTCGTAGGAGAGGTATTATAGGAGTGATTATTTGCAGGAGAAGGTCTTTTATAATAGTGATTACAGGAGTATTAGAATCTGAAGAGATGTTGGTGGAGTCTTGTTGTGTCGGCTTGCTTATTTTTCTTCTTTGGGTCCAGTAGTTAGGTACTGCGGGGGGATTATTTACCTTCAAATCCTGTTTAGTTTGTGCGGCATGCTGAGTGTTTTCTTGATAGACTGTCATGAAAGAGGGTCTTATTTTCAATTACGTTATGTCTTGCATGGCGTGTTTTCTTCTTATCGATTAAATTAGTTAATGTTTCACATCGGCTGTAGCTGGCAACATGATCTCCATTGCAGTTAATACATTTAGGAGTATGGAGCTGGCGGTGTGGGCAGACTGAGAAGTGGTGATCACCTGCGCATTTCACGCACTTAGGATCAAGCTGGCAGTAATTTTTTGTGTGTCCAAACTGCTGGCAGTTAGTGCATTGTGGAATGAGGCTGGATTTCTTTCTGGGTTCTACAGTAATTACTGAATAGTAAAGATGTGTTAGCTGGAATATGGCTTTTCCTCGATCGTTATTTTCTAAAACGACTGCACATAAAGGCGTTGGAACAGGTGGTTCGTACTTTTTATTCAATAATCGGGTTACAGAGATAACTGGATAATTTTCTTGCAGTTCTTCTAGTATTTCCTTGGCTTGGACTGAATATGGGATGCCTCTTATAATAACCGATAATTTTCTGTCCTCGGGGTTTAAAAATGTAAAATACTTAGTGCTATTGTCATCATAAAATTTTGTTAGTTTCCTAAAATCTTCTGAATTTTTAACCATTATTTTTAATTTATTTTTGCAGAGTTGAGTTTCGAAAGATGAGCCAATGATGTTTTTAATTTCTTGAATAACTGATAATTATCTGTACCCATTCTAAATATTGGTGGTATTTTTATTGATTTATTTGTTGCACTATTAGTTTGCTGTTCGTTCAATTCCAGGTTGGATAAGGGTGCGAATTTATTATGAGTTGGAATTTGTGGTAGGTTATAATCATATGGTTTTTTTATTGTTAGTAGGTAATGTTGTTTGGTCGATCTGCATTTTTTCTTTTTCAAATGAGGTTAGCCTTGGTTTACTTTTTGAATTTAATTTCGGAATACTTGTTAACTGTTCGATTTTGAATTTTTTGAGAACTATAGGAGGAGTGTACTCACTTTCTTTAATATTTTCTTGATAATCTTCCAAAGCTTCTTCTTGTGCCCAATTTCTTGCAGCTTCTTCTTTCATGTTGCCCATTTTAGCGAATGAGCTGGGTGTTTTCTTTCTTGTCCCTTTTTCAAGGACCGTTTGTATTGTTATTGTTTTAATTTTCACTTCTATAGACTTCCTAATTTCCTTAATAGAGCTTTTTGTTTTTGGTGGAATAAACTTACAAGTTTCAATAAGCTACCGATCAGCTGAGTTTTTATGTTATTTATGAATTTTTTAAAAGATGGCAAATATTCTTTAGTTATCAGTAGCTGTCTTCTTGCTGGCCAGGTGTTTCCTGTCGTTACTATTTCTCGGATCTCTTAGTTCTCGGTTTATTTAGTAGTGGACAGTCGTAGATTAAGTGATTCTAAGTTTGTGTATTTCCGTTTTTACATTTGCAGAATGGAGTGTCAGTGATTTGAAACCTGTGTAGATAGTCGTTAGTTCTTCCATGTCCTGTCAGGATTTGCTTTAGTTTATAGTCCATTCTTAGGTGACTTTCTCCTCTCTTGTATGGTTTGAATGTACTTCGTATTTGTGAGTTTCTTGTCCTTTTTAAGTTTTTCTCCAATCTTCTTCCCATCTCTCTTCGGTTTAGAGTCTCAGTTTTCTTTGATGGGATCTTGGGGCTTTATGGTAGCTCAGTTGTCCTCAATTGTCCTCAGCTGCTGCTTGCTTTGCCAGTCAATCTGCAGTTTCATTTCCATCTATTCCCACATGCGCTTTAATCCATTCCGTTTCAATCAGTCTGTGTCTTATTTCGTCTAACATAGGCCAGAGCAAGCCCCTTTTCTTAAGTGGATCGATAATTGGATCGATATTTTGCTGTCTGTTTTTATAACCACTCTAATATACCTTGCAATTCACTAACAAACCCTTCCAATCCATTTTGCTGAAGTCATAAAATCGCTTTTAGGATTGCTAGTTCTTCGGCTTGATTGTTGCTACAAGATGGCTTTAATTTGTGTCTGAAACTTTCTATTAATTTATTATTTTCATATATCGCTATGGCACAACCAATTCCATCTGGTGTCTTGCTTCCATCTGTATATATTTCGTACTTATAACCATAACTACCGTCAGTTTCAATATCTAATTCCAGTCCCGGATGCATCCAATTCGAACTCTCAATTTCTTTTTCATATTCTTCTTCTTCATCTTTTCCACATTTTTCTCTTTCATAAAACTGCACTTTCTCACGTATTTTTAGTAAAATGGGATGAATATCGACGAGTACTACTGCAGCTTCATAAGAAATAGTCCTGAATCCTTTTGTCAGCTTTCTCAGTGGTGAAGTGGTGTTTGTGTGTGTATGTGAACAGCATAGGTCAAAAACGAAAAATCGCAGAAAGTCATCTGCCAAAATTCCTAAACCGGGAGTACCACTTTACAAGTTTTTTTTTACATTTTTGCGATTTTCTCAAAAATGGCTCCAACGATTTGCTTCAAACATGGCATATCAACTAGAGATACTAACAGCTACTACTGTTATTTGAAACATTTCTCCTGAAAAATTCATTTAAGGGCCCTTCTGGGGGAAGGGTGAGGTTAGGTTTTCATTTAAAGTGCTATTTCAGTTTATTAGACAATTCTATCATCTAAATAATTAGAATTATATATGTTGTTGAAATTCCAAGTTTTCGCGATTTTCTTGAAACTTCGTACATAAACTAAGCATAAAAAGAACAACAACTTTTATGTAAAACATTTCTCTGGGAAAGTTCATTTATGCACTTATGGTGGAGGGGTGGGGTTATGTTTTTCTCAAGTGAGTGCTATCATAGTTGATTATACAATTCTATAATCCAAATAAAACTAATTAGAAATAAATAGATGGTTGAAAGAAACGGTTTCAAGAAACTTACTAAACCGAAAGTGCGCTTTCACTGGACAGTTTTTTCAGTTTTCGACGAATTTTATTAAATTTGCTACACACACTATAAAATTTGTCAATTATAATTTTGAGAACTGGAGTAAGAGAAAGTTGTGTGAGTGTTTCACACCACATTTTTCTTACTTCATTGATGTTGATCTAACAGAGGCCACTAAATATCTACAAAATTGAGTGCACAATAATCTATCCTACTAGAAACAAACACCTTATATTAGATTATTCCGTAATTAAATACAGATAAATTAACAATTATTACCATTTAAATAATATTTATTTGAAAGCTAAATTTGAATTGATGTTAAAAAATTCAAGTAGAAAGAAAATCGTTTTGCCATTCTTTTTTATGTTTATAATATAACAAACTTCTATAGTATTTATGTATTCCTAAATATATAGGATTAGTTCTTTTTTTGTATTTGTAAATTTATTTCGTTTTTCCTTCACCTGCGTTTTTTTTTACTGTGAATGAAAAATATTTTTTTTATTTATTTAAATTTATTTTGAAAAAAATAGGTTATTTGGTGGACACAGAGCGCAGGCGCTGAGAAACAGCAGCTTGTTGAGTCAAAATAAAATAAAATTTCATTACCTAGCATCGTAGGTTCAAAACCCGAACCTTACAAACTTAATTTTTTTTTCTCTTCTCTTTAAATACCTAGCTAATTATTTTTTTTCTTTTTTCTACTCTTCACACCTTATACTTTTTATTCTATTCCTTTTAGGAGGGGTTTCGTCGTTTTCCCCATTCTTTTAATAAAAACGCCGCGGCGCTCAACTTTTATCTCTCTATGACAGACACCCCCTTCACCACTGGGAAAGCTGACACCTATTCTGTGCACCAGAAATTAAGGGGCGTGACACAAATAAACACAGAATCCACTTCGAAAGAAGTAGGGTAGTGGATAAGGAAAATACAAGCTTCAATGTATTACACCCAAATGCAACGCTTGCTACATAGGTGAATCCGGGTTCGAATCTACCGGGCTGTCTTTAGATTTACGAGCATTCTACGAGATTCTACAGCTCACTCTAGTGATAGGCAGTTCAGTCGGTAACGAGAGAACACTGATCACAGTCCGGCAGTGCACTGAGAAAGTCCGGAGGGCACAATAGGTCTTTGGGGACGCAGTTGCAATCTCCCTCAAAAGAATCTAAATGGAATATGAAATTTTGAATTTAGTGATAATTTTCTTATTTGTAATATTTTGTTCACACACTAACACACACAGACTAAGAGAGAGACCTTTGACTAAAAACATTTTGCCAGATTTTGATAATAGATCCAAAATTATGTAAAATGTTTTTACCGAATAGTCTGTATGTGAGCGTGTATCTCAAAAAATGAAATTTCACAAGTAACTTAAACTTGATATTCCGTTTTCGTATCACTACAATTAATATAGTTAAGTTCATCACCATCTGAAAGAAAGGATTCGATAAAAATTATTTACCGGATATTTGAGTTCACAATTTTTTAAATTTTTATTTGTAAGGCGCGTCAACATTATTGTGATTGGCGCCTTGAGCCGTCTCAGTGTACTGCCAGCCTCCGGACAGCCTGGACAACACCTCGGAGATCCGGGTTCAAATACGGCAGTGCAAACATGAATTTTTCTTTCTAGGAGACATGACAGCCCGCTGCCCGGTGAAGTGTAGAGTTATTTGTAACTAGAAAACATAGCCCGCAGGCCAGCACGGCACTGAGAGAAGCTCGGCGGCAAAGAGACCTTTCAGCATTCTCTTGAAAATGCCTGTACAATAAATGATTCTGCCGCTTATACGATGCTCAAGTCCATAAAAAGCATTTGTATAATTCTAAATCTGAAGAAGTTCGAGTAACTATAAGTGCGACTTTACAGAATAGTTCTCTTGGCTCTAGGTTTCAAATGTTGGTATTGATGCATTGATGTGTACCGGGAAGCACTATATACATCCACTCTTCTCCCATATTTATTCTAAGGGCAACTAAACATAGTTCCAAAATCCAAATTTGAAGCAAATCAGTCAATTACAGTTGTATTGACTGCAATATGAGGAAGCTTACATAGTGCTTCACACCAATTTATCAATACTCATCGTTCAGTTTTCCAATCTGGCCGCTCTTCGAGGTCAATATCTGAAAACACAACAGTGAAGAAACAGTACATTCTCCTCATTCGGCGTCTGTATACAAAGAAGATAACTTTTATTTACTTTTAGAACCTCCAATTTTGTTACAGCCTATGTGTTTGTGAAAAAAGGAGTATGCTGATGTGAAAGAAAAGAAAAATTTAGCAAGAATAGCCTGATAGTAAAAAATTTATTACATTTATGTATAAACGAAAATAAAATTGTATTAGGTCGCTAGTTAGCAAAACATAGTAGTTTTTGTTCTGCTTTATATCCTTAACAGCTGTTTAGTGCTGCACTAGAAATATGAGTAAACTAGTGAGAAATAAATACTAGCGAAATGATTTTAGAAATCGAAAGTAAAGAAATAATAAAATGAAATTAAGTTACAAAATAAATTATTTTTGTGAAAAAGAGTAATGGGATGTTTTGGAAATAATGATAGTGTTCTATAAATAGAAATTAGCCAACAAATACTTCGTTTTACAATACTATCTGATAATGGTTACTTGGAACAATCATAATACTATGTGATAAGAACATGTATGTCTGATATCTAATTTTATAACTAGAAAAGAGACTGTAAACAAAAATTCCAGAATATCAGAATCAATCATACTGTTTTTTAAAAACAGATTTTTCAACAGTCTATTGTTCCACATTCTTATATAAGTGTTTGAAGTATTAAGTACAAAATTTTTAATAGCTATTTCAGATTTAGTTTTGTTAAGGCAAGGTGGTTAGTAAAATGAAGCTGTACTTGACAATCTTGGCAATCATTATTATTATCAACGCAGGTGATTAAAATATTTGCATATATATATATATTTTATAAATCTATGAGATTTAATTTTATTTTTTTACTTGTTTGTTATGATAAAAACTTGCTCTATATATTGATAAGCAAAAATGAAATCTATAAAATCTTGAATTAGCTTGACTAAAATAAAGGTGTTTTTGCTTGATTTGCTGTACCTGTTTTTTTTTTGCTAGTTCTCTTACCTTAAGTTGAATAAAATTAAATAAACGTGAGGGGTATAGGGAGAACATTTAATCAATTTTAATTATTTTTTAATAAGAAAATTTATTTAGTTGTTAAATTGTTGTTTATTTTGTTGTGATGGTTGGCTCCGCAGAAAATGTATTTAAGTCCATCCTTTAGCTAAACAGTCTTTAAATTATTTAATCTTATAAGAACATGTCGATTGAATGGAAGATGTTTGTTTAAACGAATAACGAGATTTATAAAAAAATCTCATTCATAAGGATTACAAGTCTTAGCATAATAACTGTCAATTACTAATAAAGCCACCATGCTTTCCAAGGTTAGAAAGGGTTTGGAAACATAGTTATTTCCAGGTACAAGTTTTATGAAATGATTTTTTCCAACATATTTGTCATTATCCAGCTGATAATGACATCATTACATAGAAACGATCTGTGTAATGCATGAATAAATGAAATTAATAAAACATCAAGAAGGATATGCTGTCACTAATCCTCATCTGGATCTCAAACTTCTCACCATTAACAAGAATAGTCATTATGATTAATAGTTTAAATATTGCATATGTGGGTGAGTCCCGACCAGCGCTTTATCCGCTTTTAGCAAAATTTCTTTGTAATAATTCTAACCGCTTTCGGTTTCTCAAGTTCATAAAGTAGTTCATCAAGTTCATGTAGAAAGTTGACATCCAAATTATAGTTTCTGCCAGTTTAAACATAGATTCACCAAATTTTATTGGATCTAACGTTATAAATATGTAATGCCAGTGCCAGTGCTACAATTCTACAGACTTAGAGGATGGTGGAAAGCAAGTCAGTACTTCCTGAATCAGTTGTCGGATGGAAACCCAAACCCGGTCAAAATTAAGATAAATAGGACGAATAAAATCCCAGAGGTTAATTATTAATTAAAACATTTTCGTTATTATTGTAAGAAGAAAATTTGGTGTGAAACAGCACAGATTACCACACATAATTCTAATTCAGGAACGTTCTTCAAACAAGGAATTTGTAGTAAACCATTATTATTACTAAATAAATAGTTGATTTCAATATAATATAGATGGAGCAACTCTACAATATAATAAAATGGGTGTTTAGTCAGTATCTTGTAGTCACAATTCCACCAACACTAAGCACTAGAACAGATTTTCTTGGCAACAAGTATTAAACAAAATTGAGATCCAACAGTAAGATATCTGTCAGAATCCCTCAATGCAAGTACCACTTTTCTCAATTTTTCACTTTTTTGCGATTTTCCCGAAAACGGAACCAACGATTTTCCTTAAATTCGTACATCACCGACAAAATTCATTTAATGAGTAGGGTGTTTTTTTTTTATAGAGTTAATTTACTTTATTATACGATTCCTTTATCTAAATACTATTAATTAGGATTAACTATGTTAACAAAATTTTGAGTTAGATAAACTTGGTTAACCGGAACGTGCGTTTTTACTGTAGAGTTGTTTCAGCTTCTAAGTTGTATTCAGCTTTCCACCTGATTATAAATATTTTATAGATAAAAGATTCTGCTATATTGTAATACATATATAGAGAGAATGTTGCGTGTGAGTCTCGGTTTCTCAGCAAATTTTTTTTATTCAAAAATGTCAATTGAAGTAAAATTTCTGTTTAGGAGTAGCGGTACCTGCTAAAACAAACTGTGCACGCATGATGTGCCCGCTGATTTGGAATCCTGTATGTGCTACAAATGGGACCTTAACCACAACCTTCCCCAATGATTGTGAACTGAAAAGAACTAACTGCTTTGCACATACACGTGAGAACATACATACAAATATAGTCTTACATATACCTTTTGAAAAAAAGTTATTATTAAGTTTGAATTGCTACATTGATTTAACATTCAGCCCAGTCTAGTAAGAATTAGAAGTGTGAAGAAAATTTGGCAGAATTATTTTACACCGTTTTTTAAACTATCCTTATTGTATTAAATATCTGGTTGAACGAGCTATTGTGATACTGTCGAAAATCCTAAAACCGGATCTATTATTATGTTTTGGGATGAGGGATGGAAAAACCCATTTTTCACGATACACTCAAACATTGAAAAGTTTTATTGGTTATTTTTAAACACTGTCCAGAAAATAATAGATCGAAATATAAAAATTAAACACAAATTCTTGGTTATTGGTTGCTACACTTGAGGACATGTTAAAGTACCTTTTTTTATATTTTATAATTTCAGTCTCACAGATTAAATGTAAAGAAATATTAAGAAGAAATACGTCGAGTTAATTTTAACAATACGTTCATATTTTTTCACTAGTTACACGTTTATACCAATTACACAGTTTTAATTTTGGAAATGGTAACACCAGAACTAACCATGGTAAATGTAGGTAAATGTTTCGACTGTCTCCGTAAATGTGCGGCTCCCATTCAGAAAATGTAATCACGATTTTTATCAAATAACCTCCCATAAAACATTTTTAATGTTAAAAATAAAAAGAAAGAATTTTAAAATTTTTATTAAAACATTTGTCATTGATTTTTAAGGCATCGGTGTGAATAAGCCAAGTGGTAGTATTTATTTATTTTCACATAAACCAACGAGATATATCCTCAGGAAATTACAAACATCGTTGTGAAACATTGATACTACCTTCTATTAGGTAATTTATTTACCATTCTGACCAATTTTCTTGACTTGCAGTGTCAACTAATCGATGATGTGTGACACCTGATCGAATTATCAAATTTGAGATTCTGGGTTTTTCCTTTTTGAGATATTCTTTGCTTACACATAAGTGCATCCACATTTATGCTTCATCAGAGATATTTTAACTAATAACCTTGAGAGCCTGCTTCACTTCGTGCTCATCGACCGGTTTTGAGCGTTCGCTCATCATAAGGATGTTTAGCTAATAAATTATAATATATGTTAAGATAATTAACTTCGATGATGTTATAAACATCCTGATGATGGGCGAATGCCCGAAACCGGTAGATGATCACAAAAAGAAGAGGCAATCTCAGAAAATATCTTTCATAATACATGTTTTTAGCGAATGTAATGTAGGTATACATGCGCATGGACGCGTGTATTCGTTATGACGTGTTCTCGTTTAAAATCAGACACTACTACGCTTCTAGCAAGTAGGAGAAAGTTGAAGAACTAGCGCACAGTTTCTCTTGAAAAACAGGGGAATTAGACACCGTTCTCAATTTTAAACTAAGTTTGCAGTTAAACGTTTCTCAGGGCTGAGTACTTTAAATAAATTTTAGTTGATATTATATTTGGCGTCCTAAAAAATTCTTTGAACGCGTTCCAAAACCGCTCTATAATTCACGGAAGGGCTCTGGTAAAAAAGCTACTTAAGTTTTCCTACATTGGAGATCTCCTATCTAACTTACTAGCTTTCATACAAAACTTACTTATATTTACGCTGAGAATAGTTATAACCGTTTAGTAATCATTAACTTTATATATTTGCAGCTTTCAAGGTTTTGAAACGCAACAAATGTTGAGAAAATGAAGAAGAAAATTAATTACAAATTAGCAAAATGTACTAAATCTTACTAATATCAAATAAAATTATATTGTGAATCTGTTAATATTTCATTATTTCCTGTATTCTTTATTTATAGGTTCATAGGTATGTTACATCAGTATTGATAAGTTAATGATTTTAATAACATTCAATCATCTGCGATTTTACCCGATGTAGAAGTATATTTCTGATGTTTTCATCAGAAAATCGGAAATCAGTTTCGGATTTTCATCTATTCGTGTAGTCGTGTAGAGTGTTGACTTCAACTTATACTTGCTAAACTATTACTAATAATACACACATCTCAGATAATCATAAAAACGCCATCAGAAATTCAGCCAACAACCTAATTCAAAATACCCTTTTAAAACACAAAACAAAACATACCAAAAATATTTCCAAAAACAATAAAACATTAAAAGAAATAAATAAAACTAAATTACAACAAAAAATAATCACGATTTAACAGATTTTAAAAGATTCTAATAATAATAATAACTTTAATAAAAACAGATAAACTAAAAAATCCAACTTACAAAAACGTTTTAATTAATACATTGAAAAACATAAAATTCAAATTTTTAAATAAATCTCATCTAACAAATCTTATGAATTATGATTAATAACCCCATTATGCCTAGAATGTTCATAAAAACAATCACCCATTCAGACCAATTGTTGAAGGCACTAATTCAATTTCTACAAAAATTTCTAAAATATTTAAAACACAAATATATAATTTTTATATACATAAACCTTTTAATACATATGATATATCTTTATAACCTAACATCCCCCTTATTTTCGCTTATACAATAGTTAAAAATTATTGGGACAGAATAGAACGCATACAACAATCAAAAGTAAAACCATATTCATGCAAGCTCTAAAATTAATATTAGAACACACATACTTTACTTATAATATAAAATTTATAAACAAATCAGTGGACTTCCTATGGGAGCAATCTTATGTACATGCATAGCGGGAATCATTTAATTAATATCACTAAAAAAATAAAGAGTAACATTAAAACAGTACTTATTACGAAATACATCGGTGATCTTCCACACATAATAAATTAACATGACAATAATATATCAAGAAGTTAATCACATACATGAGAACATAAAATTCACTATAGATACTGAGAATAACAATTGTATCAATTATTTAGATTTAACATTAATAAGAAACAACAGTAAAATCACCACTAAAGTTTACAAACAATATATAACACACAATTAATTATACAACATATAACTTGTCTTATCAACTGTAACGAATTTAAATTAGCAAAAATAACAGAAACAATTCTAAAGAAAAGAATAAATGAACAAAGACAATGCTGGTTTTATTGACTCAATAAATAACAGAAAAAAAAAGAAATGGGATAATTGTACTGAATTAAGTATTTATTAGGTTATTAAAGTAATTGTTATAAATAAAAATAGTTTGATAACAAATAAGTAATTGAGTGTGAGGGGGCCAACAATTTTAGAAGTAAGAAGACGACACCAGCGCGACCGTGGAGAAAAGAAGCATCGGCGAAAATTTTAAATTAAAAAAAAAAAAGAGCAGTGTAGAATGAGAATCTGAGGAGAAGGCATTTTGTCTGCGCGGTATGCACCCAAGGCGAGGTGACGAACGTACGCCAATAATAAACCAAATAATAAAAATAAATTTAATAAATTAAAACAAAGAAAAAGGATGCAGATGAAAAGGGTAAGACTTACCTCTGGATAGCGGCGACTGAAGTTCGCAAGGAGCGCAGTTGAGGCGATAGGTGCTGGTGAAGGGAGATGTAGCGTGTACGTATGTGTGTATGTGTGATGTGTGTGTGTGTGTGTGTGGTGTGTGTTTATTGGGATACAAAGGCATAATGATGGCGAAGAATTCCGAGCTCGTTAAAGCGGATGATCGGCAATATTGAGGGGCCTAGAGTTTGGGCTTCCGATTCTGACGAAGCTCCAGTGAGGATGTCGTTGACATAAACCTCGTTAAGAAGGGTGGCTTGGGCCTGAGCGTACTTGTCCCCTTCGTATGAACTCCACGTATGCGCTGCGTATGGGGGGGGTCTTGGTAAATGCGTTTCTCCTTACGAAGGAATTGGCGTGTGGCGATGGTGACGGAGATCCCGAGTTTAGGGTCGACGAGGGGAAGAGGAACTACGTAGCGCCCGCTGGCATTGAACAGGGCGGGAGTAAATGTTCTCGCAGGCGCGTTCATCGGCGTTGAGAGGTAGATTTTCGGGCACCCTGTCAATCTTCCAGAAACGGAGCACGATCTGGTTGAGATCCTCCTCTTCACCCTGAGAGGGACGAGGGGGCAAGATGCACGGGGAAGTGGTGAGCGAAGACGGAGTCCCCGGAACTGAAGGGTCGAGGTGGTGGTGTCTTCCGACGGACAGTCGGATGAAGGAGGCGTGTCCACTGGAGGAGATAGCGCGAAGCGCGGGAATGAGGCACTCATTGTCGCATTCCCGAGGGGAACGTCAATGCCTCCAGGTTTGTTAAACCGGCAGTCAGCCAGGCGAACGTGCTTAAGGCGGGCCCAATTGTCCTGTAGAACTAGATGGGGCGTGGGGGGAATGATGTAATCAAGCACAAGCACAGGTACGGAGAGACGGGGTGGAGCACCGGGATGCAACAGGGAAACGGTGGCGCCATAATGCGCGAGGCTGGAAGCGTTGGCGCCCAGGGTGGCTATTCTGGCCTCCACAATTTGGAGCGGCGGGTGAAGGCGCTGAGCGCAGGCGCATGTAATAACAGTCACATGACTCCCGGAATCGACAAGGGCGCGTGCGAGGTCACAGTAAGGAGGGTTTTCCAGGCGAAGGCGAGCGGTGGGCATGAGAACGGTTGAAGGCGAGCGAGAAGAGGCGTTACACGAGAGCGAAGGTCAGCAGTCCAGCAGAGACGGGTTGGAGGGACGCGCCTACGCATGCGTCCGCGGGTTGCTTAAGGCGATGGAGGGCTCGAGTCGGCAATGAGGGGAGGCAGTGATCGGCAATCGGCCAACCGAACGCGTGGAGAGGAGGTGTCGCGCTTAGCCTCCAGCTGAGGCAGTAAGGGCGCGGAGGGAGGCGGCGTGGGGAGAGGCGATGGCCGTGGCGATGGGCGGCGACTGGTGGCAGGATCAGGCGGCAAGGGACGCTGTGTGACGGGAGGTGCAGAATAGTGTGATAGCGATGTTGGGTTGCTCGACTGTTCCCATAGGGTCTGGAACGTTCCATAGGATCAGTTGTGGGCTGGATTTAGTTGGAATTAGTACAGGTTAGTGCTTATTAAAGGTTTTAAATAGTTAGGTATTCTAAATTCTGAATATTTTGAATATTTTGGAGGAGTTTTTGCTTGAGTGAGAGAATTTGTGTGATTGCGCAATAAGGCGTAATCATTGGGTGAGTGAGTTGTTTGAGAATTTGAGTGGCTTTTAGGCGGTATTTTATCGGGATTTTTGGTAGGTCTGGTGTTTTGAAGCTTATCCTTGCGTGTGTAAATTTGTACAATTATTGGTTGAGTGAAAAGTGTGGAATTAGTGAAAGTGTGATAGGAGAGCTTGGAACGTCCGTTGGATCTGCTGTTGGCTTTTTTGAGGACTGAACTCAGTGGGAATTAGTACAGGTTAGTGCTTATTTAAGTTTTTTAAAGGTTTAGGTATTCTAGTTGTCGAATATTTTTGAATATTTTGGAGGAGTTTTGCGTGAGTGAGAGAATTGGTGTGATTGCGTAATAACTCGTAATCATTGGTTGAGTGGGTGATTCGAGAATTTAGGTGGCTTATAGGTGGTTTTTTACCGGGATTTTGGTAGGTCTGGTGTTTTTAAGTGGGAATTGGTACAGGTTGGTGCTTATTTAAGTTTTTAAAGGTTTAGGTATTCTAGTTTTTAAATATTTTTGAATATTTTGGAGGAGTTTTGCGTGAGTGAGAGGATTGGTGTGATCGCGTAATAAGGCGTATTATTGGTTGATTGAGTGGTTCGAGATTTTAAGCGGTGTATAGGCGGTATTTTATCGGGTTTTTTGGTATAAGGGGTAGTTTAGGCTACAAGGATGGCCGAGGGGTCGTCCAGGACTGAGAGGGACATTGGGATGGAGGAGGAGGAAGAGGGGGTACCGATTCAGCGTGAGCTGGAGGCCATTGGAGAGGGCAGCTGGGGAACGCCGGCTGGCTCAAAGAAGAGGAGGCTCGGGGGGGATTCTCCGCCGGAGTTGTTTATGGACGCGCTGGGAGTGGAACATGGCCAGATTAGGCAGTGGTTGGAGATGGCCGTGGAGGAAGAGAGGCATTATAAGGAGTGGGCTGATCCGGCAAGGAAAAACATTGCGCAGAAGAGCGCGGTCTTTACAAACCGGAAAGTGGAAAAGTTGATGGGTATCATCAAGGAGATGGCTGTGGAGTATAAGGCCATGGAAGCAAAAGTGGAGAAGGTGGTAGATCGCTACACTCGAGTGTGTGACGAGTCAGAGAGGATGGGTAGTAAAGTGGAGCAATGTGTCCAGAAGATGGATAGGAAGTTGGACTTGTGGGTGGGGGTCTCCCAAGAAATCGAGACGAGGATGGAGACGATGTGGGGGGAGATGGAGAAGAGGGTGCGCAAGGAGATGGAAGCCAACAAGAGGGACCAAGGGAGAAGAGTCGATGAGCTCTCGCAGAAACTGGATGGCCTATGTGGCACGTTAAACCAGGTGCAGGCGAAGGTTCAAGAGGTGCCAAAAGCTTTGGAGAGGGAGGGGCTGCAGGGCAAAGGCAGAATCGAGGAGGTGAAGGCGGAGGTGCAGACTATGGGATCGAAGGTGGCTTCGATGTGGGAGTCGGTGGGGCACAGTGTGGGAAGGATTGGCGAGATGCAGAAGGAGAGGGTCGAGAGCGGAAAGCGGATTGAGGAGATGATTGAGGATATTAGAAGAACAGGGGTGAAGCCTGGAGGTGGAGCGGAGGGGATGGAGATTGACGGGGAAGAATCGTCCTCGTATGCGTGGAAGGTGAAGAGCAGGAAGAAGGAGAAGAGGACGGTGAATCTGGTGAGGATTGTGAAGGAAGAGGATGGGAAGAAGATGTCAGGGATAGAGGTCAAGAAGACGCTGATTAAGGAAATCGACCCGGTCCAGAAGGGTTGGGAGATCCAGGGATTCCGGAAGGGATGGGAGAGTGTCTTCGTAGAAGTCAAGGAGAAGGAGCAGATGAATGTGATGAAGGAGGATAAGGACCTGAAAGAGAAGGGTTTCAAGGTTGTGGACGTAAAGAAGAAAGCTCCGTGGGTCTGTGTGTTCGACGTCCCCATCGAGCAAGAGGAAGGGATAGTTCTGGACCGGCTGCGAGAGGTATGTGGGAAAGAAAAGGAAGGCTTCCAGAAGGACTGTCGGGTGAGATTCGTCAGGAGGTTTGGCGCGAGGAAGAACATGGTCTTGGAGGTTAGCCCGGAAGTTCGGGCCAGGTTGGTGTCGGAAGGACGGCTAAGAGTGGGGTGGGTGTCGTGCAGAATGGAGGATTATGCGGAAGCGCCCCAGTGTCTGAAGTGCTTTGGGTTTGGGCATATGACACGTTGGTGTCAGGAACAGGTACACTGTATCAAGTGTGGCGGTAAGGGACACTTGGGAGTGGACTGCAAGACGGAAGGAGGAGTCAAGTGCGTCAATTGCAAGGGAGGCAACCATGGGAGCAGAAGTAAGGAGTGTCCGGTCTATAAGGCGGTCTTGAAGGCGTGGGTATTGACTATGGCCAATAGGAAGATCTTTAGGATTGGGCAAATCAATTTGGGCCGATCAAGGGTGGCAATAGATGAGATACGGAAGATCGCTGAGGAAATGCGCCTGGATGCGCTCTTGCTGCAGGAGCCTTACAGTGTTGGGGGAAGAATCCCGGGGTTTGGCGTTAGGGACAAGGTGCTAGTGGGCGAAGGGCATCGGCCGATGGCGGCGGTGGTGGTTATGTCTGAAGAGGTAGACGTCCTTATGCACGACGACTTGAGCGACAGCCACTGTGTCTTTGTGGAGATGGTGGGCGACGAGATTGGGAAGCTGGTACTGGTTTCGGCATACTTCCAGTTTAGTGACCCAGTGGATGGATATTTGGACAGGCTGGAGCGCGGGCTTCGGGAGTTGGGTACAGAGGCAGGAAGGGTTGTGATCGGCGCGGACGTGAACGCCAAGTCTGACTTATGGTTTAGTGGCAGGGAGGACGACCGGGGACGTGTGGTAAAGGAGTTCATCCTGGTGAATAGCTTGTATGTGGCAAATAAGGATGGGGAATTGAGGACATACATCAGGGGGAACGAAGGAACAAACATAGACATTACCTTGTGTGGGGAAGGGACTGCAGGCTCCCTTAGGAACTGGAAGGTTTTGGATGCGGAAGTAAATACGGATCATCGGCTAATTCTGTTTGGGGTCCAAGGAGGGCGAGGAAGTGGTAGGAGGCAGCCAAGGAGATTGCGAAGGGTTAGATGGGATATGTACAGGGACTGCTTAAGGGAGGAGGGGAGTAGGACCAGGAGCAGTGGCGGCGAAGAGGAACAGGTTGGCCAGCGGATACGGAACCTTCAGGATGGTATAGTGGCAGCAGCAAGGCGAGCAACTGGGGGAGGTGGTGGTCGGAGGCGGAAGAGGCAAAAGTGGTGGAACGAGGAGCTGGAAAGGAAGAAGAAAGAAGTATACCGTCTCAGGAGGGTTGCTCAAGGGGAAAGGGATGAAGGAAGGAGGAAGGCTGCTAAGGACGTCTATACCAGGGAGTTGAGGACCTATAAGAAGATGGTAAAGGAGGCGAAGCAAGGTAGCTGGAGGGAACTGTTGGGCGCAGATGAGAAGAAGCCCTGGGGGTTGGGGTACAGACTCGAGAGCGGAAAAGTTCGGACGGCGGGGATCTGGCATGCGCTGCGGACAGGAACCGGTGTCAGCAAGACAGTGGAAGAGGTAGTGAAAGAGATGGCAAGAGGAGTGGTTGTGGTGGACAATTGGGAGACTGAATCAGAATGGCAGAAGGAAGTAAGAGAGAAGCTGGCTGCAAAGGAACGGGATTTGGAGAGGGAAGAATTAGAACCGTTAGCTGAAGAGGAAGTGTGGATGGCATTGTCAAGAGTCAAGAAGGGAAAAGCACCTGGGCTGGATGGCGTGTCCGTGGAAATGCTGGTGAATGGATGGGAGGTGCTGGGCGAGGAAGTGATCGGAATATTGGACGAGTGTCTGAGAGGAGGGGTGTTCCCGAAGGAATGGAAGGGGGCCGAACTTGTTATGCTGAAGAAGGGCGAAGACAGGGATCCAAGACTGGTGTCTTCGTACAGGCCGGTATGTTTGCTCCCCGTTCTGGGGAAAGTGTGTGAGAGAGTGATTTTGGAGCGTATGAAAGGAGTGATAGAGAATAGTTGGGATGAATGGCAGTATGGGTGTCGGAAGGGTAGGTCTGTGGATGATGTGCTAATGGAGCTGGGAACGAGAGTGAATGGGTCGAGGTCGAAGTATGTCATGGGGATCTTTTTCGATATTAAGGGCGCGTTTGATCATTTATGGTGGCCGCAGTTGAAATTGAGGCTTTTGGAGTTGGGCGTGTCGGAGGGGTTGTATAGGATGGTTGTTGGCTTTTTGTCGGATAGGTCTGTGACGCTTCGGGCCAGAAGCTGTGTGGCTACAGAGCAGGTGCAGAGAGGATGCCCGCAGGGGTCGGTCCTCGGGCCATACCTATGGTGTGTTGTTTTTAACGAGTTGTTGGGTGAGCTCAGGAATAGGGATATGTCGGGTCTGGCCTTTATGGACGATCTTTGTATTTTAGTTGAGGGTAATTCGAGATTGGAGTTGGAAAGGAAGGGTACTTCTTATTCCACTTTTGTGTATGAATGGTGTGCGAGAAGGAAATTGTGGGTGAGTGAGGTAAAGTCTGCGGGTATGTTGTTGAAGGGGCGGCTGCATGTGGAAAGGCCGCCTTGTTTGGAGATGAGTGGCAAAAGGTTGAGAGTCGTAAAGGAGTATAGGTATTTAGGGGTGTGGTTGACCCCAGGACTTAGAATGGGTGTGCATGTGGAGAGAATGTGTGTGGGCGTGGAGAGAAAGGGGGAAAAGTTGAGAAGGCTGGCTGGAAAGGATTGCGGTTATGGTTTTAGAGAGATGCGATTGGTTTATAAAAGTGTAGTAGAGTCGGCTTGGTCGTTTGGTGCGTGTTTCGTTTGGCCTAGGCTGATGAGTTCAGATAAGAAGCGGTTGGAGCAATGTCAGAGGCGTGTTCTTTTGTCGTTGGTTAGGGGTTATAGGACGGTTCCGACTTGTGCGTTGCCAGTTATGGTGGGTGTACTGCCGGTGATCTATAAGATGGAAGAAGCGGAAAAGAATTATTTGGTTCGTCGGGGGGGGAATGTGTATATAGGAGATAGGTTGGTCGATTGTGATGAAATCGAAATGGAGGGCATGGAAAGGATCAGAGTCAGGATTCGGGAGGATATCCTTCGAAGATGGCAGGAGGAGGGGCGGACGGGTACGAAAGGAAGACCGGTTGTTGACTTTATTCCGGATGTGAGCAAGAGATTTCGGGAGAAATGGTGGACAGCTGACCATTACACGGTTCAGGTGATGACGGAACATGGTGCCGGTTTTTCGTATTTGTGCCGTTTTGGTAAGAGTGATAGAAGTGTGTGTGTGTGTGGCGCGGAAGAAGTGTTAGGCATAAGGTTTTTGATTGTGTCTGCGGAGATAGGGAACGTTTCTTGCTGAGGCGAGTGATGGAAAGATGTGGAGTGATGTGGCCGAACGAGTTGCGCGGGTGGTGCAATGAAGACGCGTGGCCGTATTTGGTGTCGCTAGCGAGGGAACAGTTGACATTGTATGGAGTGTATGGTGTGTAGTCATGGTTTTGTGTTGAGGTGAGTGTGTGTGCGTGTGTGTTGGAGTGGTGGCGACTCGGCGTAGGTATGTGGCGACACCATCGCCCACCCATCGGGGTGCAGTCAGCCTCTGGCTCTCTATGAGAGCCAGTTTTCCTCTCCCGTCCCTCAACCTGTCCTTTTCCTTTCCTCTTGCCGGGTTACTGGCAAGTAGTCCTGGGTTACTGCACCTCTGTCTACTAGGCACTGGACAGAAATCAGTAGATGTTAACCATCGGGTGTGCGATCAGTCACACTATACTCGGTATCGAGTATGAAATACTGAACTACGGGCGCAAGCAGCGTCGATTTCCAGGCCGATTGCTTGCGATTGAGGTCGGATTCGTAGTGGCCGTGGTCCCAACAACAACTCCAATGACTTCGGTTATGAGTTGAGCGGGAGGAGACTCGCAATATAAATTTAACCCCGGTGCCAGCCCGTAGCTGGAAGTGCACCTGCTAGATGTGCGCGGTCCACCGGAGCCTGCTAGAGTGCCTTCTCTAGCTTCCGGTAGTGGGGTGTGACCACTTTGTGGGATCACTCTGCGCGCTGGTTGAGCGTATCTCAACCTACCCTTAAATGGGTCAAGCGGGGGAGTGCTCGGGGCGGCACTTCTGCCTTGGAGAGGCCTTGCACTACAGCCTCTCCCGGGTGGTGACATCCTTCTCTTGTAAAACGACTCCGTGCTTGCACGGGGGGACTGGTATATCCGAAAGGATAGGAACGGTCTTTAAAGAACCCTTAGTACCGGAAGGGAACAGGCAGAAGGGAGGAATGTTCCGTTCCACCGAGTTGCCGCTTAGCTTTCGTGCTGGTCACATCGTAAAGTGTACGCTCTGTGTTCTGTTAGATTTTTTGGTCGGTTGTAGGTTGTTTTAGGTGGTGATTTTTGGTAGGTGGGTGTATTATAGTAGTGTTTATAATTGTGTAAAATTTTGTGTTTATAGGTATAAGATTAGGGTAGTTATTTGTATAGTTAGTTCGTAAGTTAGTGATAGGTTTTAATAGAGATTTCTATTGGGCTTTTTTGGGGCTTCGGGGGCGTGGCCCGGGTTAGTGCTTGTGAGAAAGTTGTGGTAGGAGAGCAGTAGAAGGTGATTTGAGAAAAAACGGGGAGAAAATCTGTACTGGTAAGCCAATTTTCGTGGTTTTTTAATTGTGGATTAGGGGCGATAAGGGGGTTCTGGTGACGTAGCTGGTGCTGTGTCATCGGTAGTGGTAGTGTGTTGGCAAAGTTTGTGTAGTAGTGAGGCCCATAGCAACACGATAGTGCTGTGGATAAGGGTCTGAGAAGGAGAATAGCGTGTAGACAGCAGATTGATTGCTGGGATTTATAATCATCTGTGGTGGTGGTGGGGGGGGGCTCTTAAATGTAAGAGACTTTCCCTTACATAAGTAAGAGTGCTTGAGACGCTGAGTCTAACGAGCTATCTCGCGAGGAGCTGGGTGCCTTAGGAGCCGAGAAATTGAGGCTAGAATCGGAGAAAAGTATCAGGAGTTAGAAGTTGTAGGAGCCAAAGTGGCAATTAGTTAATTGCTTCCACTAAGTGGCCAATTAATTAATTGCCTGGGGATTTAAGTGGGTTGTAGGTTGGACACCTGTGGCTATTAGTAGATTATTAAGAAGGTGTAGGGTGGGTTGCAGGTCTTGGCCCCTTTAAAACTTAGAAAAATTTCAGTGATTTCTTCGGCTTTGGGTGTTCGTTTGCCGGTATATTAGGGTCCCCTAAGGGGTAGGAGTAGTCGGGATGGCGGAAGGAAGTGGGAGGGGGGGATCCGGAGGGGGGGTTTAGAGTGGGAGGAAGAGCGGGCCTTGGGAGTGGTAGAGGCAGGGAAGGCACAGGGGGAAGGTTTAAAGTGGTAACGAAAATGGGGAAAGAAAGAGCGTTAGGGGGGGGATTCTCCCCCGGAGCTTTTGCTAGAGGCGTTGGGGTGGAGCGGGTCAGGTACGGCCAATGGTGGATGGCCCCGGGGCATTAGGGAAGATGGGCGCATTATAAGGAATTGTCAGAAACCGGGTAGGAAGAAGTATCACAGAAGTCGGTGGTATTTGGACAGAAGGTGGGTCAGTTTATGTTTCATAATTAAGAGATGGCGCGGAATTAAAGGAATGGTAAGGAGTTGGCGAAGGGGAAGATAGGTACACGAGGGTGTGTGCAATCCTGGAATAAGGGATGGGAGAGCGTTGTGGAAGGGGTTGTTACAGGTGGAAAGGAAGTGGGATATTTGGATGAAGGTCTCGAGAAGTGGAAGGAAGGGGAGAAGATTCTGGCACGGTTCTGGAGAGGAACATGGAAAGGAGTATGACGGATTTGGTGAGGAAAGAACTGGAAGTTTTCAAGAAGGAGGAGCGGAGGAAGATGGAGGAGGTGCTTCAAAAAATGGACATCCTGTGTGGCACGGTGAATAGTGTCCACGCGGGGATACAGTGTGTTCCGCAGGTGTTGCAGGAAAGGAGACAGGAGACAGGAAAGATAGAAGAAGTAAGGGTAGAAGTTAAAGATATGGGGAAAAAGGTCAGATCGATGTGTGAGGAGGTGGGCCAGAGGGTCTCTAGAATCAGTGAAATGGAGAGAGAGAGAATGGAGAGTGGTCGCAGAATCGAAGAGATTATGGAAGATATCAGGAAGGGGAGAGCCAGGAGTGGGGAGAGAGAAGAGAGGATGGAGACTACTGATGGAGAAGAAGGGGATTCGTATGCCTGGAGGGTGAAGAGCGGGAAAAAGAAGAAAATCAAGAGGACGGCAAATTTGGTGAAGATAGTGAAGGAGGTGGAAGGGAAGAGAGAGACCGGGGAGGAGGTAAGGAAGGCCCTGATAACTAGCATTGACCCCATTCGCAAAGGATGGGAGATAGAAGGTTTCAGGAAAGGGCGGGAGGGGGTGTTTGTTGAGATTAAGGCAAAGGAGCAGGTGAGGCAACTGGAGGGCGATCAGGATCTGAAGGAGCAAGGGTTCAAGGTGGAAGAGGTTAAGAAGAGGCGTCCATGGGTGATCATTTATGATGTACCCATGGAGCAGGAAGAACCGAGGGTATTGGAGAGGCTCCGCGAAATGTGCCAGGCGGAGCACCAGGATTTTGTGCAGGGCTGCAAGATAAAATTCGCCCGGAGGTACGGGGTTCGAAAGCATCTGGTGGTGGAAGTGGCTCCGGAGTACCGAGCTGTGTTGGTAAAGGAGGGGAGGTGCCGAATGGGGTGGGTCTCCTGCAGGATAGAAGACTACGTGGAGGCCCCCCAGTGCAGCAGGTGTTTTGGCTTTGGCCATATGGCCAGGTGGTGTCGGGAGGATGTCTATTGCCTGAAGTGTGGGGGGAAAGGGCATATAATGAGAGATTGCAGTCAGGAGGGGAAGTGCGTCAATTGCAAGAGGAGTGACCACGGTAGTAGGAGTAGGGACTGCCCAGTCTATAAGGCAGTCCTGAGGGCGTGGTCGAGGTCGATTGACTATGGCCAGTAGGGGGGGGACGCTTCGGGTGGGACAACTGAATTTGGGGCGGTCAAGGGTGGCCATGGATGAAGTAAGAAGAGTGGCCGAAGAGGAGGGGATAGATGTATTACTGCTCCAAGAGCCGTACAGTGTGCGGGGGAGAGTCCCGGGTTTTGGGGTGCAGCAGCGGGTGGTTGAGGTGCAGGGTCAGCCGATGGCAGTGGTGGTGGTTCTTGCGGGGGATTTAGATTGTGTTGTGATAGATGAGCACTGTAATAGTCACTGCGTGGTAGTGGAGGTAGCTGGGAGGGGGGTGGGAAGGGTGGTGTGTGTCTCAGCATACTTCCAGTTTGGAGAGCCGATTGAGGGTCATTTGGACTGATTGGAACGGGCGCTGAGGGGGTTGGGCCAGGGAATAGGGAGAGTCCTTATAGGAGTAGACGCGAATGCGAAGGCGAATTTATGGTTTAGTGGTCGCGAGGACGAGCGGGGATGTATTTTTAAGGAATTTGTAGCGGCGCATGGGTTACATGTATTGAACCGGGAGGGGGAATTGGCTACATATATCAGAGGAAGGGCAGGGACGAATATAGATGTGATGTTAGGGGGAGTGGGGATAGCGGGGATGGTGGAGAAGTGGGAAGTTAGGGATGTTGAAGTGAATACTGACCACCGTCTCATCCTTTGCGTTTTGGGAAATGGGGGAAATAGGGATGGTAGGCGTGGGCAGAGGCAGGGGATCAAAAGAATCGATTGGGAATGCTACCGAGAGTTTTTAGGGGAGGAGATAGCAAAGGTTAGAATGGGATGGGGGGAGGGGAAGTCTCTGGGGGAGAAAATTGGGGAATTACAAGGTTCTATGGTGATGGCTGCTAGGCGTGCGTCGAGGAAGGGTAGGGGTAAGGGGAAAGGGAAGCAGCGATGGTGGACGGGGGAACTTGAGGAGGCGAAGAAAGAAGTATATAGGCTTAGAAGACGGGTTCAAGGGGAAAGAGAGGGGCGGGAAAAAGTGCGGTTGAACGGGGTGCTTAAAGTTAAGATGCGGGAGTACAAAATGAAGGTAAAAGAGGCGAAGCGGGGAAGCTGGGGATTGCTGCTCAGGGGGGAGAGGAGTAAGTTGTGGGGTTTGGCGTACAAATTAGAGGGGGGAAAGTTTCGGTCGGGGAGGGTGTTTCATGCCATACGGACAGACGAGGGTATGGCGAGTGAGATGGGCGAGGTTTTGCGGGAGCTGATAAAAGGGGTTGTGGTGAGGGAAATCGTGGATGGGGAAACGGAGTGGCAAAAGGGGGTACGGGATAGAGTAGGCGTGGCGGAGCGGGGGTTGGAAAGGGGTGAGTGGGATCCAGTGGAAGGGGAGGAGGTGCTGGATGTTTTGGGAAAGTTTAAGAAGGGGAAAGCGCCTGAGGTGGACGGGGTGACCCCCGAAATGGTGGTGAATGGTTGGGAGATTGTGGGTGAGGATGTGGTGCAGGTAATGAATGCGTGTTTGAATGAGGGTGTGTTTCCGAAGGAGTGGAAGGAGGGAGAGTTGGTTATGTTAAAGAAAGGGGATGATAGGGATCCGAGGTTGGTCTCGTCGTACCGGCCAGTGTGTCTGTTGCCGGTCTTAGGGAAATTGTGGGAGAGAGTGATTTTAGAGCGAATGTGGAGTGTAGTGGAAAGGAGTTGGGATGATTGGCAGTATCGCTGTCGGAGAGGAAGATGTGTGGATGATGTGTTGGTGGAGTTGGGGAGGCGAGTGGATGGGTCTGGCTCTAAGTACGTCATGGGCATCTTTTTTGACATAAAGGGAGCGTTTGACCATCTGTGGTGGCCGCACCTGAAGTTGCGAATGTTGGAGCTTGGGGTGTCTGAGGAGGTATATAAGGGAATGAGTGATTTTTTGGCAGAGCGAATGGTCAGGTTGCGGTCAAAAACCCAGATGGTCAAAGAGAAGGTGGAGAGAGGATGCCCACAGGGATCGGTTCTAGGACCTTACCTGTGGTGCTTGGTTTTTAATGAATTGTTGGCGGAACTTAGGGCTAGAGGTGTGATTGGGTATGCATATATGGATGATTTGTGTGTGTTGGTGGAAGGGAGGTCGAGAGTGGAGTTGGAGCGGAAGGCTTCGGATATTTGTTCATTTGTGTATGAGTGGTGTGCGGAGAGAAAATTGAGTGTGAGTGAGGGAAAGACTGCGGGAATGTTGTTGAAAGGACGGCTGGATGCGGGGAGACCGCCTCGGATCGTGATGAATGGGAATAGGGTGAAAGTGGTGAGTGAGTATAGATATCTAGGTGTGTGGATAAGTGTGGGGATACGAGTAGGAGTGCACGTGGAAAGGATGTGTGCAAATGTGGAAAGAAAGTGGGGGAAATTGAAGAGATTGGCTGGGATGGATGGTGGGTATGGGTTTAAGGAGATGTGGATGATTTATAAGAGTGTGATAGAATCTGTATGGTGTTTCGGGGCGAGCTTCGTTTGGCCCAGGCTGCTGAGTGGGGACAGGAGACGGCTGGAGGGGTGCCAGCGTCGGATACTGTTGGCCCTGGTTCAGGGGTACAGGACGGTTCCGACCGACGCCCTTCCGGTCGTTGCCGGAGTGTTGCCGGTTTTGCTGCGAATGGAAGGGGCGTGGATGGGGTACAGAGTGAGGCGCGGGATTAGTATAGAGCTCGGG
>JAAEAF010009590.1:0-14468 GCA_011037195.1 Triatoma infestans
TATATATATTATATTAATGATTTAATTTTGTTTGTTTAATCATCGCTATTATTTTCATTAATAAAAGAAATTATGAGAAAATGCAGCTTACATCAATTATATAACATAATTTTCGATAAATATGTGATTGATTTCGTAATGCTGGATAACACTGGGATTTTAACCACCGTTCCTATTTGTTTTGACCGATTTCAAATACTAATCCATCGTCAGAATATGGTTATTAAGTTCGTGTAGAGAGTAGACTTTAATTTCACGTTTCTGTTACATCTCATATTGATAAAAACAAAACGAAACCTAAAACGGATAAAATCCCAGATTATGGTAAAGCCATGGTTAAAAAATTAACCCATTCTATGCAAAAATTTATTAAAGATTTTAACTTTTTATGTTGATAGGAACTTGAACATTTGAATTACTATACCATACCATTTCGAAAGACTCATTCCTAAAAGCCGAAATTCCTAGTCAATAGGATGAGAGAAAATTGAACTCAACATATCTAATTCGTTATTGAGAAAAAATAAAGTATATACATAACAACATTACTGTTTTATAATGTAGAATTTTAAATGCAATCATTTTTACCATCTCAGTAAAGTTCTTAAGGTTAATGAAAAAAAGTGGGATTCATTAATTCGCTTATTTATCATACTGACTACTGAAGCAATGCGATGGGAAAATTAATTATACATATAAATGGAAAATTAACTTCTCCCCGGAAATTCAAGTGCAGTAGAATCAAAACTTTAGCTTTTTGTTGAACCTTGTCCATGCTTGTGAATCTGCAATAATCAAGAAGGTTCCCGCTCAACAGTGCAGTAAATCACTAAACTTTTTACTTTCTTTTACGTAAGAGAAAGGTATTATTGTAATCGTGCCAAATTTTCGATATCGAGTTTTCATCGGAAATATCCGTTTTGAGGTCCCCTGAGTCTAGAAAATGGTCTATGTGAAATGGTCTAGTCGTAGAAAGTTAAAACTTGATATTACGTTTAGGTATCACCAAGGAATCCGACAGTAGGTCATCTGACAAAATTCCTCAACCGGAAGTATCACTTTACTAAATGTTTTTTTGTTTTTTTTCACTTTTTTGCAAGTTTCTCAAAAATGAATCAAATGATTTTCTTCAAACTTTGTATATCAACTTCACATACAAAAATCTACAACTTTTATTTGAAACATTTCTCTGGAAAAATTTATTTACGGGCACTTTTGGGGGAGGGGTAGGGTTAGGTTTTCCACTAAAGTGCTATTTCAATTTACTATACAATTCTGTCATCTAAATAATATTAATTAGAATTAAATGTGTTGTTGAAATTCCGAGTTTGAAAAAAATCGGATGACCGAAAGTGCGTTTCTACTAAATGTTTTTTTTTTTCAGTTTTCCGGTATTTTCTCGAAAACGGCTCCAACGATTTTCTTTAAACTATGTAAGTGAACTGCACATATAAAGAGCTACAGCTTTTATTTGAAACATTTCTCCTGGTAAAGTCATTTAAGGGGAATTTTAGGGGGAGAGGTGGGGGTTATGTTTTTTTCTTAAGCGCTATCATAGTTGGATTATACAATTCTACCAATCAAACAGAATTAATTAGAAATTGATAGATGGTCAAAATTGCGAGTTTCAAGAAAATGAGTAAACCGGAAGTAAGCTTTTACTGATCAGTTTTTTTTTTTTCAGTTTTCGACGAATTTCATTAAATTTGGTACACTAACTATAAAATTTGTCAATTACAATTTTAAAACTAGAGTAAGAGAAAGTAATGTGATCGTATCAGTTTTTATTATATATAATATACGTACATATATTTTATTTTATAGAATGTATAATGATACAATATGGGTAAATGTATGTAGTGCGTGTGTGATTTAAATAGATTCACCAGCGAATCTAATAATATGAAGAATAGTAAGGTATTTTTCACTTATTAACTATTTTCTTTACGCCTTTTCCGGGATTTATTTATTTATTTATTTATTTTTGATGTTTGGACGCTGTCCAAAGTTTCTCTAAATTGCCATTTTAATATTAATCTTCAGTTCAACAAAGCATACTACGTTAAGGACAAGAAATATGAAGAAGCTAAAATTCCGAGTTGTTGTGGTTAAGTCTGCAAAACTGGAAAGTGTCACAGAGATATTTTACACGATAGCCTGATTCATTATGTGGTCATCGATCGGTTTCCACGTTCGCCCATCTTCAGGATGTCTTGATAAAACATTGTGATAAACATAACACTTGCACATAAGCAAAATATCTTATCAAAACATCCTGATGATGATGCGAACGCTCGAAACCGATCGATTACCACAAAATGAAGCACGCTATCAAGGAAAATATCTCAGATACTAAAATTACGTGTTTGAAGAAAATCGACTAATCGAAAATTTTGTAAATTGTTTTTTCATTCACGCAATTTTTTCGAAAATGAATACAGCAATTTATTTTTAAACTAGGTATACTTCTTAAACTTGGTATACAGGTTAAAATAATATCATTTTATTTGAAGGAAAAATTAATTTTTGGGCTCCATTTTCTTAAAAAATGGATCCCATCATCATTTCACTTTATTACGGCTTACCACGCTTAAGGTATTGATTTATTATATAAAAATGTTTTTTTAGAGGGTTCTGGATGGTAGCTCTTCTTTTTTCAAAAATGATAGATTTAACAAAAATAATTGACGAAAATAATTATTAGTTATTTTAATTATAAACTAATAACCCGTGAAAAATAAATATTTATTAAATATTACAAAAATGAGAGAGATGTCTAAGCTTGGCCATAATATAAAAAATACAATTTAGAATATGGAATACCATGTAATATATAAAAAAAAAATAATAATAATTGTAGAAGAAAAGTTTATAAACACAAATGACTGACTGTTTTAGTTGAGATATTGGATATTTTCTCAAATTCAATTAAAACAAATAAATTAATAAAAGCAAGCCCCAGAAATGATAATAGGTATATGAAATAGCCCTTCATAAAATTAAATATAAATACCTTTAAGAAATATATTATAAATGTTCAGCAAATCACACATGATACAAGGCAATGAAGTACAATACTAAATAGAAATCACTAATAAAATAAAAAAAATTTATTGATCAACAAGATAACAATAAAATAAAATTGAAATTTATACAACAATGAACTTCTTGATTTAATATTATTACCTAATAAACAATGTTACAGCGCATTATTTTGTTTTGGAATGTAAAAATAAAAAAATATAAACAAAGTGAAATATTTTCTTGTGAAATATGAATCAGTAAATAATATAGGTAAGTACTAGCCGTTCTACATAACTAAGGGTATCTTGGTTAAATTTATTATTCATTTAAAAAAAATAAATATCATGTCCAAATTAATTTCATTTGTGTAAATAAATAAGATGTAACAAACAAAATCAAATTAGAGCGGAAAAAGAAATAGCTGTTTGGTGTTTTTAGTCATTGCCATGGAATGTGTTCATAATTTTTAGTGAATGATATTTTGAACTTTGCAAATAAGGATGGATAATTCTTTTTACTTCCAAAACATCTTTGGGTATTTACTTTTTTTGGGGGGGTTAAAGAATGATTGTAGTAGTAAACAAACTTATCTAAGATTATCTGTAAACTAGTTGTTAGAACTTCGTTTTACTTTCTTTTAAAGAGTTGTAAGATAACTGGTGAAGGTAATATAACACATATTTTTTTTTAATAATACAATTAATTACAAATTAACAAAGCATGGGACTTTGAATATTTTAAATAAAAATTCTGGTGTGAAACACTTACACAACTACTCTTACTCTAATTAATACAATTTAATAAAATTACAACATTAAAATATTTTGTTGTGCGGCCATAAAAATGGTGGTGGGGATTTTAAATGTATATGTGAGCTGAGAAGCCTTATTGTGGAGCGCTCTGTGGCAAAATAAACAAGCTTGTGGACATTTAAAAATAACTGACAGACCGCCAATACTTTTCTAAAATCAAATTTTACAAATAAAGTGGTACATTTGTATATTATGTAGCAAACATTCCAGGTTTAAAGAAAATCTACTTTATAACCGTTTTTGAGAAAATTCCAAAAATCTTTAAAAAAAAAAAAAACCTATTGTGTAAAATTGCATTACCTGGTTAACCTATTTTCTTCAAATTTAGAATTCTATTATCAATACTGTGTTATTATTATGATGGTAAAAGCTACATAATATTACTGAAGTTGTATTTTAAAGGAAAGCATAATGTAATTATTGGAATTGTTTAAAATAAAAGTGAAAAGTGATTTATGTATGTAATAGTACACTAAGTTTATAGAAAAAAAGGCGGATCTGTTTTCGAGAAAATCAAGAAAAACTGAAAAAAAAAAAACAATCAATACCATCACACTCCGGTAGATGGATTTTGCCCGAAATCTTCGTGTCTGTTGCGGACCCAAATTGAATACCATGTTTGAGCTTCGTGCTAATTTTCGTTTATCATACACACATATATACACACACACACACACATACAGACCATTCGCTAAAAACATTTTTTTCCTATTCAGGGGACCTCAGTTTTGCCGGAAAAATAGGTTAGAATAAAAGTGTTACTATCATTTGAAATTTGATAAAAGTTGTTGAAGTGTTTCAAAAAAATCCCAAAGCACTCCTCAAAAACTATTCGGTAATGTTGCATTTGGTTTAAGCGCTTTTATTTAGTTACTTTTATAACCATTTCCACTTTTCAGTGTTTACCTATTCTATTCTGCCTGAGATAAATAAACATATTATTTATAGTTGTTATGGTGGTTGTTTCTGGAGAGCTGGAAGTCCGAAACCGGTCGATGACCACAAAATGAAGCAGGCTATCATGGAAAATGTCTCTGATGTATTACTTATATCTTGACCAGGAGCTGAAACCCCAGCTTGGAGGACCAGGGTTTTTCGGTAGGGACTTTTCTACCCATTAATGACAGAGATCCATCCTTGAAATGTTAATAATCTTTTTAATGGTTTTGAATAACCCACCGAGCTCAAAAATGGTGTGGGAATACTTCGGCAAACTCAATGACCTGGGCAGGAGCCGTATTTTGGTATCAGGGTTTGGAAGAAATAAGATAGTCGATACCCTGACAATGAATAGCGTTGTGCCACACTTTTTGTATCCTGAACCCTTCTGTGTAATAAGCGACCAGTCTTTTCGAGAAAAGCTCAGAAATGAGAAATAAGTAAAGACAGTACAGCTCTGGAAACTCCACCAATAAGACTGCAGTCCTGTCTGGGCGGTTATGACCAGAAAATATCTGAAGCGTGCATTCAGGACAATTGTAGTCTCTGAGGGCACCTGAAGAAACTGGGTATTAAGTTGCCATTCTTATATTTGTATCATTTGTGGCATTAATTTTCAAATGTTATAGGGATTGGTCCTATATTATGGCGGCTCTCTTCTGGATTAGAAAGGTAAACACTTTCACTATCTACCTGAAATAGGTACTTGTTCTTCCATCATCTCTATATATTTATGTTAGTACAAGAGTAAAATTTGAACATTAAAGAAATTACCTCATTTTATATATAATTGTATTAAAGAGAACGTCATGTGAATCGTATACAATTAATTTTTTAAGAGTTGCAAATTTAAGTAACTTGAAATTTGTTTTTCAAACTATTACTTTTTGTTTGTTATTTTTAGCATTTCCTAAACTTCTAATAAAAATTTGTCTTTAATTTGATGCCTATAATTTTTAAATTCAACTGAATAATCCAGACCTAACCTAAAAAACTAACTCCCGGGTACAAGATGGTTTATCGGCATTTTCAGAGCTAAGTTAAATGTTTAAATCCACTTTGCTTATGTTTCTTACCTTCAAACAGATACTTTTGATTTTCTACTTCTGATTGAAAATTGAAAATAAATTTATAACATTGCTCACTTCTTTGTCCTTTTTTTTTTTAACATTATACTCCCCTATTAGAGTAGCCAATTATACTAATAATAAGTGCAGACAGAAGGCTGATAGACATTGTTTATTTTTGATTAGAAATGGTCGTGACTGAGTATGATCAAAACTAATGTTATGGAATGAGTGTCTGAATTGAATGACGTCTCCAATAAATTGAGTAGGTGAATCATTTTCTACTAGACAAAATAATAAACTATTACGTAATACTGTAATTTTATTGATCCAACTAACAAAGTAAAACTGTATACCCAATACTAAAACTGTTTGATCTTTATGTTTATGTTATGTAACATACATAACATGATAGCTTCTTCTTGTTTATCTAGATTACTGCCTCTCTTGTTTATAAGAAAGAATTATAATTAATTAGTTACTTTTATTTAATACTTACCCGAGTCAGAATTGTCCATAGTTCGAATTTCTTCTACGGTAAGTCTAGGTATCACCCTTTCTGGTGAGTCATGATCTCGAAACTGGACTTGTTTCTTCTTTTTAGCCTTGTACTCCCTGAATGATGATCTAGATGGCCTGAATGGAGTAATCCCATTACCGTTCATAGCACCACCGTGCCCATTCTTTCCTTTACCAGTTGAACTGATGCAATTACGTTGGGCTGTGGGTTTCTTTAATATGGATTTAATTTCCGGTTGTTCTGGATCTCTTTTTCTAGGTGGTCGTCTTGGTGTCATAGCACAAGAAGGTACTAGTGTATCTGTATCGGACCATCCATCGTCTGAACTTTCTGGACGACCGTCTATTAAGTCGTAAGGATTTACTCGGCAATCAAGGATTGACCTAAAAATATACTCAATTAATATTATTGAAAAAATATTAAGTAGCGTAAGAAATAATGGAACAATTTAAGTCAAATTTTCACCTTACTACTGTAGGTTCCTTTTATCGCATTTTTGTTTTTTTTTAATTTATCATAAAATCAAAGTACAAGAAAATTTAAAAATTATAAAACTGTAAATTATTTTATATTGCCGCAAAGGCATGAAACATGAGGTCCTTACTAGTGATTGTCCTAACTGGTAGGTATTTAAAAAACATAATTCATTTATAAAACCAAAACCAAAAATTTAATAACCTCCCTTAATAATAAACTTATTAATTAAATCATGTTACTTTTCATTACAGTATTTTTAAAGTGTTTCTACATGTTGTCTGTGTAAAATCTTGACTTATGATTGCAACAAACATCAGAAAGTGATCATGATGATTCATGGAACAAATCTGCTGAAAAAAGAAGCTGGGAATTGATGGTTAATTTAAAAGTAGTCACCTTAACTTTTCTAGATTTTCTGTAAACCTGTTTCTTTGTTGTTCAGAATCATTTATTTGTAATAACAAATCAACCAGGAAGCAATCAATTGTCTGCACTCAGCTCTTCTGCCTAAAGTCTTTTTACAGACCTGAGGATTTTCATAAAGCTAGCCAATCTACTGATAGAACTAGAAAGAGTTCTTGTCCACTCTTCAAGCTTCACCATTAACAAGCCAACGCTGCCATTCTATATCACCAGCCAACATCATTACTCAATAGCTCGGTTACTTTATCCTCTATATATTTATTCTTTTCTTCTCACAAAGTATTTTGTAAATATAATATTCTTCTACTCATCTAATCCTCTACTATATCTAATGATTATTTCATTGATTCTGAAGAGCTGCTTGTGATAGTAAATGCTGATTGAATAGGCATATACTGCATTAGGGATGTTGCAAGAAAAGAGAAAGGTTTAGAGTTGAAAAGATTTGCATTTAATATAATAATTTAAAAAGTACTATATTCGACATTTCTGAAAGTAGAAAGAGTTTCGTAAAATGGATATATATGCACATACACACAGATAGAGTGAGAAAGAAGTAGAAAAATCATACAGAAAATAGTAGAAATTAATTTACCTTCTAGCTGGTGGAGAACAAGATTTAGCACGGCCCATTCTTGATCTGCGCACCATATCATATGGATCTCTGTTGGCAGATTGTAAGGCAGGCAGTCTTGGCCTAGATCTAGTAGGTGGTGCTCTTACCGTACCAAACAAGCAAGCTGGATTCATAGATCCACTTGGTGGACCTCTCATAGAACCATATAACCAACTTTCTGCATATTTCATACTTTTAGAGAGGGCCGAACCTCCAGTTAGAGTGCCATATTTGGACCATCCGCCCACATCCTATAATCACAAAAGAGAAAGTGATATTAATTTTAATAAAAAAAAAAAAAAAACAAAAAAAAAAACAAAGTACCAAATAGCATATTGATTAATGAATAAATAATTATAAAAAAAAAAACCTTCAAAAAAAAAGGAAAATGGAAAATTCATTTAAAAAGGTAAGATATACAATTTTTACAATATTTTTCACTTTCTCTTATTCCTAGTAAAAGGAAGAAATTGCGATTTTGTCAAATTTTCGAAACTAAATTTACACCGTAAAAAAATGTTTTGAGGTCTCCTAATTATGAAAACAATCTTTTTATTGAATGGTCTGTTTAAGAATAGATGGTAGTGCGAATGCCATCTATGGGTGTACATTGTATTTATTGTTGATACTAACGCCGACTGGGTGTGAAAAATTGAAATGTTGAGATGTGAGATTGTTCAGTTGTCAGCATACCACCGCCAAGTCAGGTTGTACAGCTATTAAATATACTCAGTTACAAAAGCAGTATCAATTTATTCATTGGTTACACAATTAACCTGGTCCTCCGTAAAAAACAGCAACATTAACACACAAAATTATCCATTTTTGGTCCACCGAGCTAGGATACAGAGCCAAGAAAACCTTTGGACGCCACACTTACCAGCAGCCATTGAAACAACGCAGTAAATTTAGCAGGTCTGTTCCCAATTTACTATCTAATTAAACCCTAACTCCTTGATCATCTTTACCATTCATAATTTCAATACGTTTGTCATTCTGTTTATTCCTAATAATCACGTTTTTTCTCGTGTTTCTTTGCACACGATTCATAATAAATGTAACTAAATTGTTGATTTAATTCATCAAATAATTGTCACAAATTATTGAAACAAAACAGTTTATTATTTAAAAGAATAAGAACATTTTATTCAGTATTTGGAACATTTAATATCCTTTCAGTCAGTTTTTATAAACTCTAATAAATTGGTGTATTTTGATTAATGTAAATAGTTTAGGTTATATTTTTATATGTTTGTTTACATATTATGTTAACTACAGTTAATTATTGAGTCATTTAAATTGATTCAATTGAGCATTTTTGTCAGACTTGAATTTAAAATTAGTTTGTTTAAGGTTATTGTCTTATTCTTGATGTTAATTATTTTTAGTTTTTTGTTCATATTAATTAAATTGTAAATTACTAAAAACTAAAAATTAATTCAATTGAGCATTTTTGTCAGACTTGAATTTAAAATTAGTTTGTTTAAGGTTATTGTCTTATTCTTGATGTTAATTATTTTTAGTTTTTGTTCATATTAATTAAATTGTATAATATTTTAAGATCTTTAACTTAGAGTTAGTTTGCTTGCATGCATTTGATTTATACTTTATTTTCAAGTTATTTATAATTTCAAAATATAATTACATTTCCTCATAATAAATTCATAATGTCAAAAAAGGGTAAACAAGCATTACTCACGCAACGAGAAGTAATAATTAAAAATTTAGAACGTTTCGAACAATATGTTGATCAATTTGATGGATCAAACGTAATTGAACTGAAACTGCGATTGAATAAAATAGAGAAATTATTCGAACAATTTAATTCAATGCAAACAGAATTAGAAATTTCAAACAATGATATTGAGTTAGAGCAAATAACTAGAATCAAGTTTGAAAATAAATATTTTTCGTGTATGGCTAAGACCGAACAATTGTTCATAGATGAGAGAAGTAATCAGTTATCAGAAAATAATTTAGGTACTCCCGATGATTTTTGGAGTAAAACTGCAGGCCATATCACTACCTAAATATGATGGAAAATATGAGGATTGGTTATCCTTTGCAGATATATACAAGTCAGCAGTCCATGACAACCCAAAGATCCCGGTAATAAGAAAGTTCTATGCTCTTCGAAGTTGCCTCATAGGTCCTGCAGAAAATGTCATAAAAAAGAGAAATAACTGAACAAAATTATACTGGTGCTTGGAAATTAGTAGAAACGCGATTTTTCAACAAAAGGCTCATAACTCAAAGACATGTGAAGGTCATGTTTGATCTGCCAAAGGTCACTAAAGAATCGGCCAAGGAACTTCGCTCACTTCATGACAACACGTTGAAGCATTTACAAGCACTTAAGGCATTGGGGCAGCCCACTGATTCGTGGGATTCCTTAATCATTCATCTGATTTCTAGCAAGTTTGATCAGCAGACATTCAAAGCATGGCAAGAATATTCTCCTGGGGACACACTTCCAACATTTGAGTGCCTGCTAAAATTTCTAAATCAGAGATGCCAAACTTTGGAAGCACTATCCAACTCGCTAAGTATACAACAAAAATCAAGCTCTTCATCTGAGTCTCAAAAGAAAATCCAAGTTTCAAGTAATCAAGCCAATTATTTCAAACAACAGCGGCATCATACTACAAATAATTCTTGTTTTCATTCCCAGGCTTACCACAACTGTAAACTATGTAACAAACCACATCCCATATATAGATGTGAAATGTTTTTGAATTTATCAACAGAAAATCGCATCAATAAGTTGAAGGAGCTCAATTTATGTATTAATTGCCTCAAACCAAAGAATCATGAAATATCAGCATGTAATTCCAGAAAATGCAAGATATGTATGTAACTGTCTACATAACACTCTTTGCCATCAAGACAGCATATCCGGACAATCTCAAGCATGTGTTTCACCCCCAGCTGCGGCCTTTAAGGTTTTACAGCATCAACCAATTCAGCCACGTCGGATTGTCATGGAAATAGGATCTCGTCAAATGTCATCCTATCAACAGCTCTCATTCAATTGAGCAACGCTAACGGTAATTCAGTTACGATTCGCGTTCTATTAGACAGTGGATCTCAGCCTAATTTTCTGACAGATTCGGTTTGCCGTTTCCTTGGATTAAGCCGCAGCAAAACCAGCTTACCAATCTCAGGGATTAACGGTTCGTCAAGCAATGTTTCATTCAAAACAAAGGCGATTATTAGCTCTTTAACAACAAGTTTCCAAGCAACTTCTGAATTCCTGATAATTCCTCAAATTACAGGCAACATTCCTTCCAGCACCTTAGATTGTGAACAGTGGGAATTTCCGAAAGTTGAGCTCGCAGATCCAACTTGGAATCACTCAGCCAAGGTAGATGGGCTTCTAGGAGCTCAGCTATTTTGGCAATTGCTTCTTCAAAGAAGAATTAAGATTCCTAACTCTTCAGCCATTCTGCAAGAAACCCTTTTAGGGTGGGTAGTATGCAGCACAGGTGGTCAAGAGGATTCTGAAGATTTAAATCACTGTCATGTAGCATCATTAAGCGACGTCGATGAACATCTGCAGGCCTTTTGGAAATTGGACGACTCATCCAGCAAGAAAACATGTACCGGGGAAGACCTCGCTTGTGAAATTCACTACGCAAACACTGTAAATCGTGGTATTGATGGGCGATACACAGTGCAGATCCCATTAAGAAAGGATCCAATAGTGCTTGGAAGCTCAAGAAAAACTGCACTATCTCGCTTCTACAATTTGGAATCCAAGCTTGTTAAACAGCCATTACTGTATGAACAATACAGGCAATTCATGCAGGAGTATGAAAGGCTAGGTCACATGAAGCAGGTTTCAAATGACATTGAACTTCCGGAATACTTTATTCCACATCACGCAATTTACAAGGAATCGTCGTCTACAACAAAGCTGAGAGTCGTCTTTGATGCATCAGCTAAAACAGAAACAGGATTGTCTTTAAACGAAATATCGATGGTTGGTCCAGTAATACAAGACAGCCTATTCGATATACTTATTCGATTTAGAATGTATAACTATGTCATGATGTCAGATATAGAAAAAATGTACAGACAGACCAACATACACGAAGCACAATGCAGCCTTCAGAAAATATTTTGGAGAGATAATCCCAGCGAAGATATCAAAACTTACAAACTAACGACGATCACATATGGAACAGCAAGTGCCCCATACTTAGCAACGAGAACCCTTCATCAGCTATTTCTTGATGAATGTTCTAATCTTCCACAGGCTGCTAAGGTACAAAGGGATTTTTATGTAGATGATTTAATGACCGGCTGCAACTCCATCGCCGAAGGTCTGCAAATCCAAAAGGAAGTGATCACGTTGTTGAAACAAGGCAAGTTTCACTTGAGGAAATGGTGTGCGAACTCTCCAACGCTTCTGGAAGCAATTTCACCTGAAGATAGTGAGCAATTGAAGATTCATTGTTTTGACGGTTACACTAGCTCCACAGTTAAAACACTGGGACTTACGTTCGATATAGAAAATGACTGCTTCATATTTAATGTCAAGGATCCAGATAAATCAAGTATAACTAAAAGGAAGGTTATAGCTGAAATTAGTCAAATATTTGACCCATTAGGAGTGATTGGTCCGGTCATCTTGACTGCAAAAATATTCATGCAACGATTATGGCGTGAAGGTGTAGGATGGGATGAACAATTACCTGACATGTTAGTAAAACAATGGAGCAATTTCAGAAACTCACTCTCTCATCTTCAACAAATAAGGATAACAAGACAAGTAACAATTAACCCTCCAGACGCAAGTATAGAAATACACGCATTTTCTGATGCTTCAGAGGCCGCATACGGAACGTGCGTGTACGTCCGAAGCATTGACACCATTTTAAGTGTTAACTTATTGTGCTCCAAATCTCGAGTGGCTCCACTTAAGGCTACATCTCTTCCACGTTTAGAGCTTTGTGGAGGCCTACTTATGGCCCAGCTTACCAATGTAATATGCACGTCATTAGCAGTTGACAGAAATCGTATTTATTACTGGACAGACAGCACAATAATCCTTGCATGGCTACACTCCCCATCTACACATTGGGCAACCTTTGTAGCCAATCGAGTGGCGAAAATTCAGGAGCTAAGCAACATTGAACACTGGAAGCATGTTGGTGGCAATGACAATCCAGCAGATATAATTTCTCGAGGCATGGATCCAGATTCACTTTCAGCTTCGTCGTTGTGGTGGAATGGTCCAGAATTCTTGACCAGTACATCTGGGTTAACAAAGGATTGGTCAAATCAATCACAAGTGGATTATCCATTGGACCCGCCGGAACGAAGAAGGAACATGATGGCCCTCCAAACTATCTTTTCATCGTGGGAAATTCTAAGAAGATATTCCTCCATTACGAAACTTACACGGATTATTGCTTATTGTCGTCGATTCATTGTTAATTCTAAAATCAAGAAAGGTGAAACGGTACGTCTCACTGGCCCTCTCACTGCCTTTGAATTGAACGATTCTCTTTGCTTGATTCTTAAGGGCTGTCAGCAAGAAGTTTATGCAGACGAATTTAAGGCACTAAGCAAGGGGAATCCAGTCCACAAGTCAAGTAAACTTGCAAATCTTAATCCCTTTCTTGGAGATGATGGATTGATTAGGGTGGGCGGTAGAATAGAAAATGCTATTATCACACATGAACAGAAACATCCAATAGTCCTGCCGCCAATGCATCATATAACTCGACTCATCGCCAGAGAGAGACACTTAGCGTTGTTGCACTGTGGTCCTCAATCGTTATTAGCAGCAATGCGACTAAGTTACTGGCCAATTAATGGTCGTCATTTGACTACTAAAATTGTGCAAAACTGCATCACCTGCTTCAGGGCGAAACCAAGGGGTATCACTCAAATCATGGTCAGCTTCCAGCTGCTAGAGTGCAGAAATCCAGGCCTTTTACCCATTGTGGGATTGATTATGCAGGTCCTATCCATATACGCTTAAATCAAACAAGAAGGGCATCTACTGTAAAATGTTATGTGGCACTTTTTGTCTGCCTTGCTGTTAAGGCTGTACATATTGAAATTGTAGAAGATCTGTCAGTAGAGGCCTTTATTTCCTGCCTCAGAAGATTTATAGCGAGACGAGGTAAACCAACATCCATTTACTCTGATAATTCGACCACCTTCTCAGGGGCAGCTAATCAACTGAAGGCCTTTCGAAGATTTATAGAAACCCAGAAAACAGAAGACTCCATCCTAAAATTCGCATCATCATGTGGATTTCAGTGGTCTTTCATCCCGCCATATTCACCTCATATGGGCGGATTATGGGAGGGAAGCCAATATTAAATTAGTAAAGCATCATTTGAGAAGAACGATGGGTACAACCATTTTAACATATGTAAATTTATACACATTATTAGTAGAGATTGAATCGTGTGTAAACTCTCGTCCTCTCCTTCCTCTTTCAAATGATCCATCTGACCTAACCTATCTTTCTCCTGCACATTTTTTAATTGGAGAATCTTTCAATTCCGTTCCTGATTTAGACTTGCTAAGCGTTCCAATGAACAGGCTAACACAGTGGAAACTGGTGGAAC
>JAAEAF010009591.1:0-30517 GCA_011037195.1 Triatoma infestans
TTATATGGTACGGTGGTAAACATAACCTGAAAACGGACAATCGTTCGTTTAAGCTCTACAAGTGGCATCAGCAATAAAGTTTTAGATAAACTTGCTCGACCGAAAGCACAAATTCATTCAGTATGTTTTTTTATATTATTACAATTTTAATGAAAAAGGCTCCAATGAATTTCTTTAAATTTGTTATGGTTACAACTTTTATTTATAATAATATATTTCCGGGCAAATTGATTGATTGATTGATTTAAGGAGAGTATGTTGAGGAATTGAATTATGCCTTCCTCTAATGGGCTATGGTAGTTTATTATAGTTTATATCGCATATATATATTGTCCTCACTCTTTGGTCCAGTGGCTAGCGCACTCGCCTTTGGCGCGAGAATTCCGGTTTCGATTTCCGTGAAGGAAAAGTTGGTGTTGACCCAACATGATGAGAAAAAGTGGGAAGCTACAATTCGATTGTTACGCACTCTTAGCCACCGTACCAAGCGCATAGCGCCAAAACCGGTGCCTATGGTCACTTAGCCTTACCTACAAGGTATGAGGTAGGTTCCCATCCCTGCCGGGGAGAGGCGGACCTCTACTGATTCGTCTAGTCCTTCTTATCTCTGCGACTTCCTGAGCGAACGCGACAAAGGGAGGGAATGGAAGATGGCGGAGCTAGTCCCGAAGGTAACCCAGCCAACTTCCTCCCACGCACCAGACCATTGGGAGAGGACTCTACCATCATCACTGCGAATCCTCGACCACCACGAAACCTTTCCGCAGCTCGTGAGCACGGAGACAGAACTCCGCCGGGCTGACTCACGATCCCGTGGTACCATTTCTTAGAGGGAACTAGTCCCCTACTTAAAGGCCAGAAACTAGTTCCCTGTGTCACTGTCCCGGGCACGAACATGGAACACCTGTCATGCCCTACGGTTTTACCATATCCTCCTGACACCAGCTTGGACCTACCATGTCAGTCCAGATGTAGTGGGAGTGGGAAGCTACAGTTAGTAGCGCACCTAGGTAGCGAAGGCCGGAACTAAACGGTGTGGAAATGAGCCTTCTTTCCACACGCCCCCATATTCAACTTGCCGCCTGGCAAGCCTTGGCCCTTCATGGGCTGTTGGGCATTAGGGTTTTTTTTAAAATATATATATCAAATATTATTATAAAAAGAAATCGGCTTCTTAGTAGCCATTGAAGTTTTCGATAGAAGTGATGACCAACCGTTGCTGTAATATCGGTAGACGGTTCGCAACGATACTCCTTATCATGAATCTTTCTTCATGTGCGTGCTAAAAATTTACAAATTCAAAGTTTATCGACTTGGTGAAGTGCCGGCTGTTTTTAAAAACAGGGAAAAAAATGATAAAAAATTAAGTTTTGGCTATTTTTTTTTATTGAATAAGTCTAAAAAGTAACATGAATATGATAAAGTAATAGCAAATAAAATAAATAATTCAAATAAAAATGATGTCAGTAGTGGATATTAGAAGTAGGATTATAGGCCGGAAACAGGTGCTGACGTTCCTCTATCAGGCTGGTCAAAATCAACACATTCAAGATCTATTGTCAGTTATGGTTCTGAGACTTATATATTGACTGCAGCAAACGGCGTTTTCGTTCTTTCAGCAGGAAGAAAGTTGAATTGAAGTAACTCTTAAAGAAGAAGATCTAATTACTGCAGTAAAACTTGTTGAAGGTAGCGACCCCCAATACAAATCGCCGTCTGGCAAGCCTTGGCCTTTACAGGCTGTTGCACCATAGGGTTTATTTAATTGATTAAAACCTATATAATATTAATTAGAATTAAATACGAATATGTTGTTTGTAAAAAAATCGGTTAACCAGAAGTTCAATCTTTTCAGTTTTTTGCGATTTTGTTATCAAGACATTATCGGGTTTCATTAAACTTCATGCACTAACTAATTATATCTGTATACAGAGAACATCACTTTTCTTTGTAACTTTCTTTGGGGAAAAACAAAATTTTAGAGGTGTTCCAGGGGATCTGGAAGGTCACGCTTCCCTAAAAAAAAAGTGGTTTTATCAAGTTTAGATTGGCCCAATGATATAACATTGAAGAAATATATACATTTATTACCTTTTAGGTTACGCGCCGCCATTTTCATGAAAAACACTTAAGTTTATGGGTTGAGATCGCGTCAGTGGTTTGTTAGAAAAATGAAGTTTCGCCCATATTTCAATGAAGAATCAGGATGCAACGACTCAGTTTTCAAGATGTAACGACTCTGGAGAAGTTCATTGCAATTTCGGCGAAACCTCGGTTCCTAGCAAACCATTCACGCGGTCTCAACCTGGGAACTCAAGTGTTTTTCATTGAAAATTTAGTAAAATTTATAAGTTCGAAGTAAATCATAATAAGAAAAAGTCGTGTTAGTGTTTGAAACTAGGTGCTTTGTTCTTAATTCCATATCTTTATATTGAAATATTTCTTTCATAATTAATAGATAGATGTGGTTCAGTTAAATATGTGATATATTTACGCCTATTTCGTGTTCTTTACTATGCCACAATATTGGAAAACATATAATTTGCGCTTATATATATATATATATATAAACAGCACACTTTAAGAACTAAGTTATGGTTGATTTTTTTTTTTTTTTCTTTCTCGATCCATTTCAATCTGGACAGACAGTATGTTTATCTGAGTAATAAGCGTGGGCGTGTGTTTGTAAAAGCCTGCGGCCCGGTTGTCACGTTCTACAATATGAACGTTATATACCGCCAAAGTCAGTCAACAGTCAACCATTTCTTTATAGTGTAAACCATTCAGAATGGACCGTAATTTGACCTATCACAAACACATATGTATATACTGTATAACTTTTCTCTTCCCGTGATGGATTTTTGTTACTATAATTTTCACCGAGGCTGAAGCTCACATACAAGCCGGTGAAGGCGTTGTAACCATGTGTTTACCACACAAATGTATTCTGACATTATCTGCTTGATCTTTTTATAAGCTGATTTTGATTAATGACGAAAAAATAATAAAAATACAAATTAATTTCTAATTTTTTTATACCTCTTACTTGCTACATTTGCTGAGTTTATTATATGATGTAATAGAAACTATATATTTATGTGAGATTTTGGAAAGTGAGTTTTTTAGATCTGATCTCAACTGGGTCTCAAATATTCTGAAATATAGACATACAATTGACAAGAATATTATTAAAATTGATGAACTTATAAAATTCAATAACCCTATCTTATAAAAATTAATAATCACTGCCTCAGCATAATCGACTGAGAGTAATTAACTCCAAAATTTAAAAATATAAGCAAAGTAATTTCCCTATTATTTATAAAGATTATTGCCCAGCTCAAACTTACCGGCGAATATATGTGGCGTTTTTATCACAAAAGTGTGTTAGCTATTGTTTAGATTTGTAGGTACAAGTATATGGTAGTTGAATAACCAGTATGAAAATGAAGATTTAAATCGAATTTTCTTTTACCTTCCTCAATTTTAAGCGCTTAAGAACCGCCACTTAAAAAAATATTTACAAAATTGAAATGACAATTAATTAATGATATTTACACTTCACAAATGGCACTCTAAAAATAAGAACATTTATATCAAAGAATAACTAAGTCAATAAATTGGTAATAAATAATAGGCAGCCATAAATAATTGATGTTATAACGGTTATCAACTGATATTAAAAGTATCAAACAAATTACAATAATTAAAATTAGTTCCATGATCACGTATTGGACTGCTAGTGCACTCGACTTTGGTGCGAGATTCCCTAGACTGTGGGGACATTAAAATTTCTTCCAATCTAATTAATACCGCATCAGAATTCTACCCCACATCCTTACCTTTGATACACTTTGCTATTCGAAACTATATTTTGGAGGCGTTAAACAAAAGTCCTTAGTTTCTATTATTTTCCTATCCTTATCCATCCATAGGCGAGGAGGTGAAGATGGCTCTGGTTTAAGAAGCCAGTGGCCAGTACCACTGACTTGAATTGCTTTTGAGACCATTAAAAAATTGCTCATAACATAAAGCATCCTTTGCGGTGTGGGATGAATGAGGCACTCTTATAGGGTTCATTATGCTAACGCTTACTGAACCTGCTTCGTTGGGGGGCGGGGAGACGAAAATGAGTTAAGAAAGAGATCTGATAAGACGGGTCGGCCACCTTACGAAAACATTTCCTCAAAATGGACTCATAGCAGATACTTTTTGTAGGAATTTTGACGATTTTTCAAGTTTGGCGCTGGATTTCTTGTGCCGAACTTGGAATCGAAGATATTTCTTGACATCAAGGCTGTCCTATCAAGGCTGTGTGTCTTGACTGCTTCTTTCCCAATTCCAGGCTAGTTATCTTGATGCACCAAAAATACTAGGAACCTGAATTTCTTACTACTGTCTGGAAGAAATCACAACCATTTTCCGAGAGAAAGTGGAAACCCATCAATTTTCCACACCACCTCCTTTTCTACAGATTGCAATCTTTTAGCTTCGACCATGAATTGAAGGCATTAATCATAACTTCCTAGCTTTTTGTCTTCTTCCTATACTTGCTGTTCCATCTGTAGACGAAATGACTGATAGACTTCTGGCACTTTACTTTACAGGACTGATTGAAGAGTGTATTCGGGAAGCATAATGGACTCTAGAATCCTAAATACCTCTTCTTCCTTTAGGTGGCTCTAAGTTCTAGAATAAAATAGAATAGAAATGGGCAATGAGACCTGAGGCGTGAACGTAACATAAGCCCCCTCCAATAAAAATCGTCTTTTGGCAAACCCTCCGTAGACTGTTGCGGCCAAGTTATGGAAATCCGTTTCGGATTTCTTTGATATAAGCAGATATCGTAAATATAATTAAGAGCTAGTATTCTGATTAGAAGTATTTGTATTTTCCCTCACTCTGGCAAAGAAAGTACAGAAATATCGTGTCAAATCTTCGAAATTGAGTTGTCACCGGGAAATAAATATGTGTTGAGGTCCCCTGAGTACGGAAAAAATTTTTTTGGCGAATGACTTTTGAATATGCGTGTGTTTAAAATATCTCCAAAACGAAAAATGGCAAGGTGCTCAAATTTGGTAACCCGATTTGGGACCACTACCACATCCCTGATACGAAAGTTTCGGGAAAAAACCCATCAAACGGAAATGGGGCCTTATTGAATTTTTCTTTTTAGTTTTTCGCTGTTTTCACTAAATTTCGTTTATTATCTAATCAAATAAATGCCAAGTACTTTTATTTGGAATATTTTTCTGGTGAGTTCTGAGAGAGTAGCTTAAGCTTAAGTTTCCGTTTAAAGTATCATTTCAATAAAATGTATGGTTCTATCACCTATATAATAAATTTATTGCAGAAATTCGAAGTTCGAAGAAATTGGTTTAACCAGTAGTTCAACTCTTTTGTAATCTTTTTTTCCGCGAATTTCTCTAAACCGGTTACTATGATTTTCTTTAAACTTGGATTGCCAACTGCACGGATATAAACGTTTACTTTTATTTAAAACATTTTTCCGATTATATTGATTCTCTAAAGGGTTCTGAGAAATCTGTAAGATTGAATTTCAAATGTTTTGTAAGATTCTGTGAGATATTATTGGTATTCTCATCTAAACTTCAAAGTAATCCATTTTATCTATTATTGCCTTGGTTAGATACATGTACTCCCACCTTTCCTGTATTTATTTAGGGATCATAAAAATATCCAAGTTTAAAGGAACTTTTTCAAATTTATAAATGTATTTTAATACTATTATATTGTTATAATGGCTTTGAGAAGAACTGCCAACTGGAAAAAATTCAGATCACTAATGAACAATAAATTAAGTATAAATCCTCAGGCAGTGCATTATAATAATATCGACATGTTGGTAGAGAACTTTCAAAATGTCCTAATAAAAGCCGCAAATGAATCTTAACAACACCGACACCGTTGGTTGAAGAGAACTCTAAATAAGCTAATTGTACTGATTTCTAAACTATTGCAGCTCCACAGAAACCTATACTGGAGTAACACCCTCTCTCAGTTATCTCCTCGGGATAACAAATTATACGAAATAGTCAAAGGTGTGCAAAACAAAAGTCTACATATCCCACCACTTTCCTCAAACATTAATGCCCACAGTAACAGGCAAACAGTAGCGCTAAACACAAAGCCACAATCTTAGCAGACTTTTTTGTAAGTGTCCACCGTATGAATACTGACATCGGTGTGCTTCTTTTACACGTCTTGTACTCGCTACTACCAAAAACTTGTTTGGCCCTAAAGACAAACATACCAATTGCAAGTTAACGTGTGCCAAAGAATTGAAAGCAGTTATTTCTAAATTAAGAAATAACAAATCACCCGGGATTGATGGTATCAGCACCAGACTAATTAAAAATATTTCAAAAAAAAAGCTTAATACACCTCACTAAAATTATTAATTACATTTTAATGTTCGGATATTTTCGTAACCTGTGGAAATCTGCTAAAATAATAGTAATTCCTAAACCAAAAGGTAATTATTTGTCCTTACCCAGCAGTTATCGCCCTATTTCGCTACTGCCATGCCTAAGTAAAATTACCAAACGTATTATTCTAAAGAGGCTCAGTTCATTTATTGAGGACAATAATCTAATTTCTTGTGAACAGTTCGGATTCAGAGCTCATCACTCCACCACTGCACAACTAGCCAGGGTTACAGATCTTATTGAGCATAATTTCAATTTAAATAAGCACACCGGTATGGCGTTAATCGATGTAGAGAAGGGGTTTGACTGTGTATGGCATAACGGTGTAATTTATAAGATGATCATCTGTAAGATTCCCAGATACCTTGTGTATCTATTGAAAAGTTATTTGGAGAATAGAAAATTCAGTATAACAGTTGGTAGTTGTTCCTCAGATTTCAGACATATTTCAGTGGCGTCCCCCAGGGCTCTGTTCTGGGGCCAACGCTTTTTAATTTGTGTATTGACAACCTCTAAAGGTCAAAGCTAGTAGTTGTGCTCTCCGATGCCACAGCTTTCTTTATATCATCCTTCAGAATTGATGCTATCACCAACCATCTCACAATACTTTAGAAAAAAGTTGTGCTCTCCGATGCCACAGCTTTCTTTATATCATCCTTCAGAATTGATGCTATCACCAACCATCTCACAATAGCTTTAGAAAAAAGTTTTAAATATTTAAAAAATGGAGGATAAGAAGCCAAAACTGAAGCTATTCTGTTTATATGTAGAAGGCCTATGTAGTGGAAGAACAAAATCGAAAAATAATAGTTTAAAGTTTCTGAATATTTTATAGTATCCAAAATTGTATTTTTGTTAATATTTTATAATATATTAGACTGTGAAATTATCTTAAAAAATATTGTACTTTAGTGTCAGGTACTGTAAATTTGGATCATTAAACAAAGGCACAATATCCCGTTAGGGTAACTTCTTTGTATAAGCGAATTCCTCCACGAGAGAGAGAGCAATTCCAAAGAATAGAGTCAATAGAGAAACATTAGTTTTAAAAGAGTAAAGAGTATGGACAGTCTAAACTCAACCTTCAAACAGAACACTACTTCAGGAATCGCTCTCTTAGTATCAGTGCCAGTTATAAGTTAAAACATAAGAGTTTAGCATTTAATCTAGATTAATTAATTGATTTATACTTAATCGCTGTGATATTATAAAGCTATTTAAATTCAGTTAGAAAATATATTTATTTCATAATCAGTGGTGCTTTATGATGTATTATTCTTCTACTCAATCTCAAACCACACACAAGCTTTTCGCGAAAACGCTCACGCCACCAAACCCCTATACACACACATCCACACCATGACATTACACCTATAACATAAATATGTTCAAAGTAACGGGCAAAATCACTCACTGGAAGAAGGGAAGTGAAGTATCTTGATCTAGGTTCTTGACTCTAGACTAACCTTCACTAGACACATAAATACAGTCAGCGATAGATCATTTGGGTCTTATCTGTAATTTATTTTCTCTACTCAACAGGAACTCGCAACTGAATATTTATAATAAAAAATTATTATATTATTTATACATTCGCCCTGTATTATTAAACGCTGCTCCGGTCTGGTCTAACACCTGTGCTACTAACTACAATAAACTGCAAAGAGTGCAAAATAAATGTCTAAGGCTGATTGGCTCTTTTCCTAGGTGGACCGCGATTGATTATATGCATGCTGTGCTGGACGTTGCCAGTATGTCCACCGCTGTTTATAAATTGACTGAAAAATTTATAAAATCAATAAATATGTCTTGTACACTCAACGTACACAGTCACATTAATACCATTGTTGATTATAATATAGAGACAATGAATTATAAAAGATACAAACATAAGCGTTTGAAGCATGTTTTGCTTCGAGTCAACTTCATGTTAAGGTTATTTTTATTTGTTTTCCTTAATTTGTAAAATTTGATTTATTTTAATTTTAGTTTCATTTGTGAATGTTTTATGTATACAGGCAGACGGCCTGAAATACTTGCTGCAAAATGTACCTGTATATGTAAATAAAATCTTTTCAAACCTAATTTTTTGAGAAGAAGAAAGAATTATAGAGAATGGATTTTAGAGAAATAAAGACAATGATATTCAGAATAAAGTATAATGAATAGAACACACAAACACCAAGGACTTTACAGTAAAATAAAGTTAGGTAGCGAGAGAAAATATAAAGAGACAGACTGGCTGAGTGATGAGAAGGAAGTAGATGGGTCGCTGACTGGTTGTAAATTGGTCGTAAACTGTCATGAACTGTACTGCCGTCGCTCCATTTATATGAATCGTACTGCTTCCTAATCTCTTGGCCAGACTACTTCCTAGTCTGGCCTTGGTTGGGAGTAACTTACTTTTGATTTTGAGAACTTTTATATCTCAATCATGTTCCCTGGCTTAAAAAAGAAGTTGAAATATGTTATCTCTGTTATTCCCGGAAAACTGAAGATATTTTTCGGCTGAATGCTCCATACTCTCTTTTTTTCTTTTTTTTTTTGCCAATACTTATTTATTTGTTTCTTTTTCTGTTGTTCTTGCATTAAAATTATGTTTTTTATTCATTTTTATGCACTCCCGGTATCTTTTTTTACTGATTAGTTAAATATCTATAGAATACATTATAATATGAATTAATGTATACTATTTTTGTATTAATATTGTTATTATTTTGATATCATTTTACCTTCTGTCAGTTTTTTTAAAATAACCAAGCTTGAATTTTGAGTTACTTAAGTATATTGGTATTTTTGAAATCTTAATTATTATTAAATCAATAATTATCTTCGATTCTTTCATCCTCGACTTTGACTTCGGCTGACGGATTATTCCAAGCCGTAAAGTGTTATTATTGTTGTATATATATTTTTTTTAAAGTAGTTTATGTTTTGTTTTTTGTTCTCTTGTATATTTTCTTTTTCAATAAACACTATTATTATTTTTTTTTTTTTTTTTTTTTTATTAAAGGCGAGTCAACATCTATGGTCACATTTGGCGCCCGGAGCCTCCTCAAGTGCACTGCCGGGCCTCACAAGCAGTATTCTCTCGTTACAGGACAACACTACGTTGGGCGCCAAATTGTTACACCCCAAATCCTTTGGGGCGGACAACAGTTGCCTTGGCCAGCTCAGGGAAAAGGGGGGGGTAAGCAAACGAGAATGGTAAAATAGAAAAAAAAAAGGGAAAAAAAATTAACAGTTAGAGGAAAGATTAATTTCGTTGTAACAAGGCATGCGGTGGAGAAAGACAAAACAGAACAGTGCTTCAGTAACTCTGAATTAAAAGGAAAATAACAAAATTATAAGAAAAGGGCGAAATATTTAGAGATAATAATTAAAAAAAAAATTAAGTGATTGGTGTGCGATGGACTTGTAAAGTTAACCATTACACTACCTGTGTATTGCGGTTGTAGCATCTCTCTAGCAACGACACCAGCTGTGCCTCTCTTCCACGTGGAGCACTGGTAGCAACTTACTCATGCAGGTTATAATGGTTCCTTCACACTCGAACAATTGATAGGGAAATGATATCCATTTTTAAAAAACTAGTAGAATACAATAATATATTTATTTACAATCTAAGAACACAAAAAAACCATCCCGTCTGGGAAATACAAAAAAAAAAAAAAATGATAATAACAATGCGAAAAATGGTACTTCTAAAATAATGCCAACGCTCCACTCCTCTCAAAATTAAATAAAACAATCTTAATTTTATAGTACACAAAAAGTGGGTAAGGATTACTCATCTAAGAGTAGCACAGGTGGACTCGAACTCGGGTCCTCCGCGTGGGAGTCCAGTACACTAACCACTTAGCTATTCCCTTCCCTCGCTATTATTATTATTATTATTATTGTTAACTTACTTTTGATTCATTTAATGTGCTTCTTCGTCTTCTTCGGATCCTATGAATCTTTAATGATTCGGATCCCATTACAAAAGAAAGGCGCGAGGGAGTTTACGCCAGATTTCTTTTTTCCGCCTTATATTCGTTCAATTTGTAATATTTATAATACTGAATAATGTCCACACTTGCAATATGGAATTCTATAGCAATTTAAATAAATTAATTGAATTTCATTGAAATGTATAAATTTCATTTTTGAGTGCTTCATTTTTTTTTATGCACTTGACGTAGAGTTCCATGATGAATCCTAGACATTAGTAAAATGCAAAATAGATTCCGCTTTCAAAAAATTCAAAATATTGCGTTTGCCCTTGATTTTTTTTCTGCGTATTTTTGTGGAAGCTGAATAGTGTTTTATTCACACGAATAGAGCAACCTGCACTTTTGGATTTTTCATATAGTAATAGTGTAAATAATAAAATAGTTTCAAGTGTTTCAAAGTGGATTATGCTTTTCACGTTGTATTGATGATGATGGTAGTAGTAATCGAAATTCTCTAAAGAGTGCTTATATCTCTCCTACAAAGTTGCAATTTCCTGTGCGCGTTAGTTCTAAACACATTGCTGTTGTTATATATAGGCTGTGTTTATTTACAAAGTTTGATCAAAGAGAGATCAAGAGTGTAGGTGAAACTCAAACAGACAATTAGTAACCAATTTTCCCCACTTTCACAAACTACATAACAAGATTCTAGATTTTAGCATTTTATTAAATATTTACATTTTACAATTTTTATTATAATATCTCGTAGATAATTTTATTATATGATTTTATTTTATTTTTTTTTTTTTTTTAATAATTTATATTTTAGAATCCGAGTTAAACCTTGCAAAATTTAGTTATTTTCCAATATTGCCGTTTTATTCTGTATAAATCAAAACCTTGAGACAATAAATACAGTGCCGTCCAAAAAAAAAATTATACACATCTAAATATTTGTTATAATTGAGTTTTTAGGCCAATTTTATCCCTTTTCTCTGTAGAGCATCGAAGTTAAAAATTCTATTAATTTAACGGGTAAACTTTCTTTGTTTAAATGAATGTTGTTCGGTATTAAAAATACCCCGCCTTTCAATTGAGAGTGTTGCCAATTTAACTTATAATTTTTGCTCTTGAGAAGGGCCCTGCATTTTTTGCATAAGGCTATCATCTGAATGTAGAGAGTGGATATTTTTTTTTTTTCCTTAACTGTTCTAGTCTTTAGAAGGCATAGCTTTAGTCTTAATTGTCGTAGATGTGAGAAGGAGAAAATTAGATATATTTTAGGAATGTAAGAAATAAAGTTTGAGAATAAGGTAGCGAGAGAATAATTAAGAGAGAGACAGGCTGGATGAGATATAAAGTAGAATGATGTTGATTGACTGGTGTCGATAACTGTTGCGAAACTCTGTTCTTCCCTAGGTCTAGCTCGCCTTTCTTTTGTATGGAATTCTCCCTCTCTAGTTTGGCCTACGTAGGGAATAACTAATGATTTGGATCCTTAGTTCTTCGAATCCTCACGAACCTTAATGGTTCTAATGATTCAGATCTCATTACCTAATTATCAGAATTTTTACACCTTCTATCTCGCGATTAAGTTGCTGCAGGGTGTATACTTGAAGCCAGCCATCTGAGATGTTTCTAGAGTTGTGAAAAACTCTTCGCCTTCCCGCTTTTGGTCTCATCTTTCATGCTGATTTTATTTTATATACGGTGCATAATTAATACGCGTTACTATCCCGGTTTTGAATACTTGGCATGCTTTTCCATGGATTGTTTGATCTGCACTAGAATATAAAACAGCAGCCATCATCTAATGCAATGGTCTTCAATTCAAATTGCATGCACGATTGGAATAACAACCTATGCTACAACTGTTGGTGTCATAGCAGAGAATGATGACAAAAAAAGAAAAGAACAGTTGTGAACATTAGTGAAGCTCAAAAAGATGTCAAAAAGTGAAAATTCATTGTTGGGTTCTACTAAATGGGAAGGATGCCCTCATCGAGTGTTACGTCCGATCCGAATGTTACCCTGAGGCATCAATTTGAAGATAATTAATATTATTCATCAGAATACCCAGGGTTTTCTGTACAATAAGTTAGCACAAGTTGAAGATATTCAAAATTTCAATGACTATGACATGTTATGTCTGGTCAGAGCACTGGTTGATCAAAAATACAATTTATATGTATACGCCAAATGGGTACAATCTGGCTTCTGATTTTTGACGAGCCAAGGCTAAGGCGACAATCTGGCTTCTGATTTTCTTTTACATTGACGTTGCAATTTATGTAAAAGAAAATGCTGTGATTTCAAAGTCCTCCAGAGAATCAACAAGTTTTTGGTGAAATAACTGCTATTGAGATTAACAATGGTCCACTAAGAATTGACTATTTAATGTTATAGATAATTTATTTAATTGATCTTATGAGATTTTAACATTAATATTTTATTTCCTATTTCCCTTCCAACCTGTCTAAGCGGTTGTTTCGCAAGGCAGCATCCTAGGACCTATATTATTCACTGCATACACCGGAGACATTCCAACCCATCCGGATACAGTTATTTCCTCCTTTGCAGGCGATACTGCCATCCTTTCTACCTATACTGGCCCAGCAATATCCCATAGACATCTATCATCATTCATGAATTCATGAACTCTTGAATCATGGTTCAAAACTTAGAGAGTCAAATTAAATGAAAACAAATGTCAACATTCACATTTACCCTTCGACACATTACCTCTCCACTGATATACTATAACGATATCCCCATTACCTGCTGCTGATGTTGTCCGCTATCTTGGGCTTTACATTGACAAAAGACTTACATGGAGTCCACACAGACACGACTCAAAAGAACTTAATATACGATTCAGACTAATCAAAAGATTTCTAAATAACAGATCGAAACAAAAGACTCATCTTTATAACCGTGGTAAAACCTGTTTTGGCCTAGGGAATTGAACTATGGGGTTCAACTAAGCGTTCTAATCTTCAACGCCATCCAAAATCCTTAGAACCATTGTCAACGCTCCCTACTTGTCTCTAAAAAAACAATCCACACAGACTTAGACATACCCTACCTATAAGAAGTTATCAAAACACGATATATTCTTATCCTCTCATAATAAGCCTCATGTCCGTCGTATTTCGTCCCGAACCTTCCCTGACAATCCTCCCCGTGGCCTGAAACGTCAATGGCCACAGAAGACAACGAACTTTAGCAATATTTACTAGCAGTGCTACCACTGGGTAGTTTCTCCTCTCTGTGTTTTACGATTATTCACACACATCCACTTATTGCACGTATGCTGTTGTAAATAACAATAAAAATTAAAAAATAATAATAATAAAATTTTATCTGATAATAAATAATTTTAGATTTTAAAAGTATTTGTTATAGTTATGGTCTTATTGTGACTTTTAATGAATTTACAAGATTAATTTCTTGTTTGTGCAATATTGTTACAAATTTTAATTTAGATCAGTGTCGAATTCATATTAATAATTATCATCTAGGTAATCATCTCGGTTCGTAGATTAAAGTTTTTGATCAGCTACCTGCCATTAGAGAAAAAATTATAAACCCTACCGGGGTAAGATCAATGACAGGATTACCTACCATTATTCATATACTATTATTATTCATGGAAACTGGGAATCCTTATTATCATCTGGTGATATAGACGAAGATTTACAGCCATTTACTTCCACTTGGTTATTTTCATTACTTTTTTCCCTGAAGTCCAGTTACTAAAAAAAAAAATCCCAAAAGTGGATGATCTCTAAAGAATTAAAGAGTCAGAAAAAAATATTGGAGTTACTGTAAAAACTAATAATAATAAAATAATAAGCGACCGATATAATGATCTCAAGAATGTCATATTGATAAAGGACATTTCTTTTAATGTTCAGAAAATACAAATAAAACAGCATGAACAATTATTAATGGCAAATAAGAAAATAAATAATAAAACTTGAATAAAGATATAAGAGTTTACTTTTTAAAATTTTGAGGACCTACCTGCAAAATCTAAATGAATTCCAACCAAGCATTATGCTTGTGAAGATATTATATAATAAAATGCCAAATGAAATAAGGCAAATAGACTATCACAAATTTAAAAAAAAATTTTAAATTACTTCTTTATAAAGAGTTGTTATTATAATTTGAAAGTTTGGGCGGGTTAGTGTAGTGGTTATGAGCATGGACTTGTAGGTGGACCAGTTCGAGTCCAGCGTATAACTGCTAAATTTTATATTTGTTTAAAAAACTTATTAGTAAAGTAGGTGCCTTTGCTATTAAGGTCTGTGCCGAGGAGAACGTTCGTAGAATCCCAAGGGGAAAGGGCATACGTATTTGCTCGGATAGTCAGGTTGTACTGAAAGCCCTAGAGGCTTACAGAACCACCTCATCCCTAGTGAAGGAATGTCGAGAGGCATTGTCGAGACTCTCCAGGCACAACAAGTTATAGCTGGTATGAGTGCTTGGACATATAGGGATTGAGGGTAATGAGATGGCTGACCAACTGGCCAGGAACGGGGCAAATACTCCGTTCATTGGTCCAGACCCTGTCCTGAGGATCACTGGCGTAGCGATTCGCACGGCGATTAGGGAGTGGTATCGTAGTAAGCTTGAAGAGCTCTGGATGGGGAGTCCAGGTGTCATACCAGTAAAAGGATGATGCCATGACTGTGTAAACGAAGGACCCAAATGACCCTTAGTCTGAGTAGGAGCCAGATTTCTCTGGTGACGGGACTATTTACGGGTCATGGTAGGTTCAGGATCATCTGCACAAGGTAGGGCTCATAAGCGCGGAACCTTGTACAGATTACGTCAGGACGAGGAGGAAACGGCCCTCCACCTGCTATTTGCTTGTGTAGCAATAATTAAATTGAGGTACGAGACCTTTGGTACGTCGCGACCTGAGGAGATAGTAGCCCAAAATGGTCTGGTGGTGAAAGTCCTCAAACTCCTTAAGGAGGGAGGACTTTCATCTACTAGAGATAACCGGGGACGGCACCATAAGCCTCTGTTGGCTGCAGTGCCGGGGTATAGCTTACCCGTGATAGGTAATAATAATAAAGTAGGTGCTTCCGCCCCTTCCACGACACCTAATTTGCTAGGTGGACGTTAAGCCCGCCTGAAAAAGTAGTCATTACTTTAATTAGAAAGTATTTGTGCAACAAAACTAGATAGTTGAAAATTTAAAAGTAACTGAAATTATAAGATATCTAAACCATATGAAATGGTTATTGTTGCCTAGAGTTTATTTTAAACGATAACAGACATGTTTTTATTTTTGAGAATAAGTTTGTAAATGACGTGCCTATTATACGTATTGTAACTGATGGATACTGGCAAACAAATAATATCATATCAAATGTATCAAGTTTTATTTATATTTTGCATTACCGAGATCGATTTTATTTTTATTATAAATAATAGTTAAATTTCAGTTGTGGCACTTTAGAGTCTATTTGCTTTTTGAAATGGTAAATAGTAACCACAAATTTAGCTAGCCTCATAGATGACCACCTGCAGTTGTGCATTTAGTTCAGTATAAATAGCCGGGTATCAGTTACACTGACGCCCAATAAATTATATTATTTCTGTTTATTCCGTTTACATTGTGAGTGGTTTATCACTTCTCATGTATGCCCAGGGTTATTATTGCTTTTGTAAATAAATTTAGCGTTTAGTATCAATAAATTGGGTTATCCTATACCTCTTCTTTTGGTTTTGTTGTTTCTTATAGGCACAAAGGGTCTAGGAAAAATGAGATCTACAAACAAGTTCTAACAATTTGCTTAATTTTGTGGACATCGAGTGATTTTTTGGGGAAGTTAGCCTATCATTAGGATGTCATGTTAAACGCTGTGATAATGACTGTTACACTGCAAACGATAGTCTAGGTTAGTTTCATATTTTACACAGATATATCATACAGTGCTGTGCGAAGTCAGCACACAGCGTTTGTATTGTGACGTTTCACTATGCTATGCGCAGTTTATCATCAACCTGATGAAGAGCAAAAGCCCGATGAACTTAAAATGAAGTAGGCTAATATGAAAACATCTTTGGCGTTTGCCAGCATTGCAGCTTTAGTGGGATCAGATGTCTTGGAGAGGGTTATGATGCGATGAATAGTCGGGAGTTAGTTAGAGATTTTTAGAGAGTTGTTACTCGAAATGTGAACTACTAATTTACAAAAATAGATATATATTTTAACAATAATTTAACGTTTGAAAGGATATAACTACAATTAATTTAAAATGATTTAAAAGGTAACTAGAATGCACAACTATAATGATTGATAAATAAATATATGTTTAAATACTTAGATAGGGACGCGCTCCGATGTATGAACTATGTCACTCGTAGAATCTTGATGATACGCTGATAAAATACTGAAGAATACTCATCCCCTCTTCCTGTGGAGAGACGTTATATTGCCATCACTCACACATTGACAAGTGTGTAATTACGGGTCACACTAAAACATCTCTTGCCGTGTGTTGACCCTAGGTCTTGAATAGGTCGGGCAACAGGTGTTGGCGGTTGTAAAAAGAATGTAGCCAGGTGGTCGGTCTTTTGAGTGTTTGTTTATTGGCGGTTATCAAAAGACTGTAGCCAGGTGGTCTTTTGAGTGATTTGTTGACCTTTGTATATTGGCGAGGTGGCTTCTGTATAGTGACCGTATAATGACCCTTTTAAAAGGGTTTCTTGTTGAAAGCGGTGTGTCTTTGGTGGTTCCTGTCCTTGGCGGTCCCTTTGACCGTGCACTGACCGCGGCTCTTGACCTGAATTATAGCGACTGGCTGGCACCACTAGTTATAATTTTTATAATTAAAAATTATATATTTTCCTTCTTGTTATCACATGGTAACTGATGGATAAATCAGTTCATTAATACTGTTTAAGAATGATCAAATTACCAATGTTTCTCCTTTGGCAAATTCAGTATATGTATTATATTTGGGCATTTGTTGACGGAAGGTAGGGGGCGGTGAAGAATACTCGGGCGGGAATGTAATAAAAATTTTTAAATGAATTATCACGAGAAACATAATTTTATTAATTAATTTTTGATGATCATAATACTATGAATGATCATAAAACATTAAGAATAAGGAGCCAATACTCGGAGTTCTCAATCATCCCATTTATTTTTCTTTCACTTAAGCCAGTAAAAGGAAGACTGCGTCCACGCCAAATTTTCGAAATTAAGAACAGTCACAGTAGATATTTGTTTTTTTTTTTTTTGTATAAAATCCGCAAAACTAGTTAGGATTGAACCCAAGAGATGAACCTTACATTAATCGATGTCTTAACCATTTCTTCAGGGTTTCTCTAGATAAAATAAAACTGCTACTAAACTTATATATTTATTATTTCTGTTTCATGAAAAACGATAAATGCCAATATGCATGAAGACAATATAATGGGTATGAGAAGGAGAGAATTTGGGTTTATGTGATAAGTAAAATGGAAGTAATCAACTGAACACTGCATAATAAGGAAAGTAACACAAACTGGTCTTTACACGAATTTATGAAATGGTAATGAAAGATTCAGAGTGAGTAAAGAGAAAGGTTGTTGACGCATTATGACTGCTGTAAGAACTATTGAAGGACTCCTGGAAGACTGTTCCATATAGCTAACGCAGTTGTATTTAAACAGATTCTCCCACTCTAGTCTGGCCTAAATTAGTGAGTGAGACTGTCAATTTTTGTGTGTCTCTCTCTCTGCTTTAGATCCCTCTCTTCGGATCCCATTGCATCATCCCCTATCCTGAAGAAATTTTTCACATGTGACAAATTTGAGCGTACTGCTGGCTGATGTATGTTCGTAGCGTATCTGGATTTGCTGCGAGTTTGTTGTAGCTAGCCTGGGTTTATTGAAGCAAGCGAAGTTCATGAAAACTAGCTTTTGTTGCAGAAAGCTAGTGATGATGCTGTTGCCAGAGATGTTGAAGGTAAGCAGTGATGATTACACTAGCTGACGTTGTAGAAAGCTAGTGATAACCTTGTTGAGAGCTAGCTAGCGATGTGATGTTGAGAGCAAGCTAGCGATAATGATGTCTTCATAAAGAAAGAAGGAGAGAGAGAAAGGTTGTTGACGCGTTGTGAACTCTTGCAAGACTCCTTTGTATGCTAAAGCAGCTGTATTTAAACAGATTCTCCCACTCTAGTCTGGACTAAACTAGTGAGTGAGACTGTCAATTTTTGTTTTTCATTCTCTCTGCTTTTTTTTTTTTAAGGCGCGTCAACAACTTTAGTCATTGGCGCCCGGAGAGTTCTCAATGCTCTGCCGGCCTCCGGACAGTGTTCTCTTGCTGCAGACAACACGGTCCATCACCGAACCGTGAGCTGTAGAGGCTCCTAGGAAGAAACAATCGTAGGGTAGCACAGGACTCAAACCCGGGACCTCCACGTGGGAGTTCAACGCGCTAACCACTGAGCTAATCTCTTCCCTCTCTCTGCTTTAGACACCTCTCTTCGGATCCTATTACAACAATACCAATATTAACAACAAAGTACTACAAATTACAATAAGTTCGTTTAAAACAAACAAACAGCTTAATCTTATTTATTTTCTGAACAGAAAAGTTGATATTTGAGAATAGATAACTATGGGAACATAATTATTGTTCTATAATTTACAAATTCTTGAAGCGACATCGTTATTTAAATATAATGGTTTTACTAAAAGGCTTAAAAAGTGATTATGATCTGAGCAAACAGCATACTGATACGTAAATCGGAAGGCAGCCAGCAATATCTTCGAAAACAGAAAATCTATTTTTAACTTTGCTCCTCGGGGGTATTAAATTTAGTATCAAAACAGGAAAACTTTTTTAAGTTTTTGAATCTTAAATTATTCAATATTGACTAGCATTCAATCTATGCATCTCCTACTTGTACTATAGTTTCCAAATCACTGAATCAACTCATTAATGCTTCTAATATGTAATTTAAAACGGCAGCACCACTCTGGAATCATTAAGTCACGATCGTGCCTAAAGCTCTTGCAGAAACTTCGACCAGTCACCCCGAGAAGTATGCAAAGAAATACCATGTTCAGGGTTTCTTCGAAGTTTCTCACACCATCTACAAGTCCTACCAACTGGGTGGCTCTCACTGAAATTTTGCAATAAAAAGAATGCCATGACACATTTTTAATGTGTAGCTTCATACGGTTACAGTTGTATGAAATGTTATTGGTGTGCTGTTGTTGTAGTGTAGTGGTAGTTTGTGTGCAGCACGAGCGGTTTAGTAAAAGGGCTTGTGTTTGTAAGTTTTAAGAAAGAGAATTAAAAAGAAATAATTAAGAAAACGCTGGTAGATTAAATTAAATATATTATCTGTAAAGATATTTAAATATTTTATGTATCACAACTATTATGCTTAATAGATCAATTGTTAATCTAGAATAAATGTTAATCTCTATCACTGGCATGAGTTTAAGAGAGCGATTCTTGAAGCAAGTAATCTGGCTTGAATGTCTGTTCAGACCGTGTTGAAGGAATGTCTTCTAATTGTTCGTTCGAATCTTCTCCTGTGAGAAGAAGGGATAGACAATGCTAACAAAGTTCATAAACTCTTCCTGTAACTGTACTCTTCTACCTACGTTTACTCTTTTTCGCCAACGAGCTTGCATTTTCTTCATATCGTAATTTTCTTTAAATAAAATAGATATAATTTCTTGTATCCATCACATGTACCATTCAGAAATAGTATTAAGATTCACCCTGTAACTTATGGAAAAATCTATTATTTCATTGTAAAATATATTCGAAAATTTGATCAAAACATATTGACGAGTCTTCGAATTCTCAAATTTGAACTTCCTGCAACGATTTTTTCGTTTATAAGCAATATTATTTACATACATACACTATCGGAATAATTTCTCTTACGAACAATATGAGAATGTAAAAAAATATCTACAATCTAAAATTTTAATACTTATAAATATAAACAAACGTTACATTTGTCTGTGGACTTTATGACAATAATAACGCGGGAATAATAAAGGTAAAAGAGAGGAGTAATAACATAAAGTATAAACATTTTCAGAGTAGGTGTAAATGTTACATAAAGAAGAGGCTTTATGTTTATTTGGCACACCAACTTTGTACTTAACAGGAACGGATTGATAGGTGTGTTGGATGGTTTATTCGATTAAGAGGGAAACATTGACACAGTATATGTATATAATGTGTGTGTGTGTGTGTGTGTGTGTGTGTGCCTGTGCGTATGTATGTGATATGTAGATAGACGGAGAATATGTTGTACCGGTGGTCTAAAAGAGATCTGTGAGAGAAAGCAAGACTGATAGTGTCCTTTGATCCCCATGGGACCAGTCCAATTATTCATCAGTACGAGCCAGTCTCTGATTACAAATTGATTCCACCAGCTACAGAGAGAGTGGGCTACGTTTAGACGTTCTAACATTGCCTGTTCATGGAGATAATTTTCAACATTCTAATAGTTACTGTACAAATTGTATATTTACAACTCAGGTAAAATTATTTACTAATCTCGAATTCTCTCAGTTTTACTGTCTCAGATAATATATTGCTCACATAACTGGAAAAGTTAGGTGAAATAATATTAAAATTAATCCTAGTTATTGAACCAAATTAATCTGGTTCCAAAATGTAAACTAATTAGTAGGCAACAAATTACCGATAAACCCAACAAATTGGAATTCAGTATTTACTTTATTTCAAATTATGTTCAAATAAAGAATATTTAGGAAACTAATAAAGTTCGGCTTAGTCTTATTTGAAGATTTAATTGGGGACATGAGGAAGATGAATCCTAGGGCCAGAAAATAATAGTGCAAATATTCATGATAAAGAAAAATATTAAAAAAGAGAAATAGAAAAGGCCAGTTTATCAGAAATCCTAGTACTGAAATTTGAATTGACATTTTTTTTTTTAAATTAATTTAATGATTATAGTTGGATAATTGGATAAACTATAAAACGTTATTTCTCTAGCCTTATTTTATAGATAACTCCAGATGAGTAAATACTATCTGCTTTAAGTTAAGCGGAGTTAAGCTTTGTGTGCATTAGAGGGCACTCTAGCCTAAGACATAACGAAATCATAGACGGCTTGGCTATTGAGGCTACCAATTAAGGGGGAAATGATCTACTTAAAATTTCCTCTAACGGACATCAAATAACTCATAAGGCGCCATATCTTATAGTTTTATTATCTAATTGATTTAAGTTTTAGGCTAATAGGCCAACGCCTCTGTATATACTTCTGTGTACATACAGAAATAAAATAAAAATTTAAAAAATAAAATTCATTTTACAGGTACTGGAACCACATTATAGTCAAATGACAATTTAGACAGAAGTTTAACATCATCCCTTTCCCTAGAACCATCTACAATCAACTTTAGGAAACAAAATTTTAACCAAAAATGATATACGAGGTGTGTAAATTAAGTAATGAGACTGATTTTTTATCTTTTTTTTTATTCAAATAAAATTACAATTCAACATTGTCCCCTTCAAAGTAACTACCTTGGGAAGCCACACAACGCTGAAGACGATTCTTCCATTCGTCATAGCAGTGCTGGAACTCGGATACTGGAATAGACTTCAGTTGGTCGGTTACGGCTGTTTGAATATTCTCCAATGTTCCAAAATGACGTCCCTTGAGGTGATTTTTCAATTTGGGGAACAAAAAAAGTCACATGGACTCAAGTCGGGTGAATAAGGAGGCTGAGGAGCCACAGGAATGTTATTACTGGCCAAACTACTCATATTTTTCGGAACCATTTTTGCACAAATTTTTCTCATCCCCAATTCATTAGTCAAAATTTGATAAACGGTTGTGTGAGTCAAATTCAACTCTTCGCCGATCATTCGGACTGTCAAACGACAATCTGAACGCACGAGATCGCGGATTCTGCCAACATTTTCGTCGGTTCTTGAAGATGAAGGCCTTCCGCTGCAAGGCTCGTCTTCAATTGATTCCCTTCCTTCTGCAAACGACTTAAACCACCTAAAAACCTGTGCTCTCGACAAAACATTGTCTCCATAGGCCTGGCACAGTTTTTCAAACGTTTCCGTTGCACTGTGCCCAAGTCTGAAGCAAAACCTGATAGCACAACGTTGCTCGTAATTGATGTCACTCATTTTTAAAAAGGACTGAAAAAACCTTGCTCACAAAAAAGTCACTACGGACAGTGCAACAACTCTCGCATTTTCAAATTTGCACTGGACGTGTATCAGATGTTTACTTGCCCTACCACGCATGCGGCCGCGTCTCCAGTGTGCCAGATCGAACACTAGAAAAAATCAGTCTCATTACTTAATTTACACCTCGTAGGTCTTTGTATGCTAAACTCGACAAAGCTCTCTGATGTTTTGTCGAGAATATCGATGAAAACTATAATTTTTTTTTATTTTTTTTAATCTTTATTTATGCTACAATCAGCGCGATAGCGCTATAAATAACAATTATTACAAAGAACATATTATACATAATATGTGGAGAAGCTACCCAATGGTAACACTCCAAAACTACACAAAAATACAGTTCACTCTCTTCAGATGAGAGGAAATCAAGACGCCATTGTCTTTTAAGGCGTCTAGGACCTTTTTCTTCCTAGGACGGTTATTAGGAAGACAGGTGTGGAACTAAAGGATTTGTGTGAGACTGTAGGTTAATATGGAATTTCCTATAACGGATTTTGGTGACTTGAGCAATGAACAATATTTTAAGGTCAGTGCGTCTGGTTCGGTTGGAAACGTAAAAAGGATTGTAGGTTTGGAATATTTACTGGAAACTATCCCACTTGCTAAAGTTTGGGATTCAGCTGGACGGGGTAATAAGAATGAGTTCTGAAGTTTTCTATTGAACCTTGCATTTAATTCCGTCACTACACGTAAAGGATTATAGTGATAACCCGATTCCTGGTCTTCAGTGGGCAACGTTGATGGGCAACGCACTGGTAATGGGCCTGGATAGTGATGTAGCTCACATGCAGATCCTAGGTACTGGCGTCTGAAGCTATGGATGCAAGAACGAGCCCTGCGAACCAGCTCTTATTCAACGGAGGACCAGCTATGGATGTGACAGATCCACAGTGCACTAGAAATGATGGTTGCTATATCTGACTGGCCACACAGTTGAGTAAAAAGCTGTGTAATGCAGCTATCAGATTCGACTGGTACTAGTTCCTTAAATGAGCTCAAGAATTTAATATAAGGTATTAAATAATAAATTGCAATGTGCATGAAATTGTCAGTGATGAAAATTAAATCGCTCCAATTTAGTTGATAACCACAACAATACGCGTAATATTGTAAAATGCTTCCTTAAGGTTGCCAAATCCTCAGCTAGTGAAGCGAGAATGTTAAAGTAGATATTGGCAATAATAATAACAATCGCAGGAAATTAGGATGGGAAAAGGACCAAATAACTGTTCTTACCACCAGCCTTGGAGTCCCAACCTGATAAAGAATTAATTGAGAAGATCGTAATAATCCCTCTTGAAAGTGCTTATGACGAGATGTCTTGAATAAAATGAGATTCAATTGGATGAATTAGTTGCTTGGAGCTGCAAAAGTAATCGAGTTCCGGTTTTAGAAACCATGTGCTGTGGATTTAAAGATGGCCGTCAGTAGCTAGCAGGTGAAACTGATTCGCTGAGCTAGACCCAATGAGAAATGCAGACGGCGCTGCTTACTAGATCACCTCAACAGGTTTGACAACATGATCCTTTAATCAATGCAATATTGTGCAAGGCATCAATTGTAATATAGTATAAAACGAAAAAAAAATAGCATGAATCTTCATATAAATAGAATAATAGAAAATACGACTGGCTCAACCTTGTGACCAGTCAGATCTCAAAAGCTGTAATCAATTCGGTAGAAATACGCGACAGTAGGGATTAGTGTCTTTGGAGATTTGAGCGTTTGCTTGAACCCTATAGTTCTATCCCATACCCCAGATAGCTTTATGTATAAATTAGCCTTTTCTTGTGTAGAGAGAGTTTAGATCTGTTGTTCAGTAGTCTTTTAAGTTGTCGAAAGGGTCTGTTTAGCCCCTATTCTTTCTTACATTATATAGATTAAGAAATTTTGACAGATATTTTTCACGTCGGATCCCAAAGTTTAAACATACTGGGATTTCACACATAAACAAACACACATGATACTATTTCCTAAAAATTACTTTTTTCGTATTCAGGGGACTACAAAACGAGTATATCCGGTAAAAACTCAATTTCAAAAATTTGACAAAATCGCCATACTTCTTTTTAACAGCAGCAAAGAACGAGAAAAGAGATATGATGCAATAGTAAATAATCAAATACGAAAGAGAAAAAAATGTAACTACTCCAAGTATTATTATTGTTAAAAACACATCGCATTAAAATATGCATTAAGGAAAGTACTATTGACTGTGTGTATATACTTGGCCACATTTACAGTTTTATAGACTTAGTCCGGTCTGAGTGTATGTATATACGTATGTGTATGTATGTATGTGTAGTGATGGTTGTAAGAAGTCTGGTAGCTTTAAGGCTAATGGATCATGCGGTGAAACCCATCTGTCTTAGGGCTTACCAGGACAACTCTTCACCAGCATCAAGTTCCCTCCTTCACATCTCCTACATTCTGTCTCCTTCTATCATTCAGTTTTGCCTATCTTAACTATTTTTGTCTCTCTTTTTCACAGACTAGGCATTATCAAAATGCTTATCTAGAAGACTCCATAGTTTTTCATCCAAGGTGTACCTCCTTACCCAAGGAAAAAACTGTCTTATATGGTTGAGTAGAAGAAGACGTATTAACGGTTTAGTATGACATTGATTAGAAAGGTCCATCAACTGATTTACTCACTTCATATATCGCTGCATTGTTTTATACCATCAATATAACTTAAACAGCCTTTCTTATGTTAATCAAATATACAGTAGTATTATATTAACACATAAAATCAAGTTTCTTTCTTCTTTAAACGTGTATATTATTAACATAGTATTAACCAAAATTATTTTCAATATTTAGCTGTATTATATACTTATAATACTCTGTGGTTGGGCCTTCATCTTTATGTTGTTAATACTTACAAATCTGGTAGGAAACATCCATACGGTATAATTCTAATTGACAAGTTTCTTCGATCAGTGCAGTGGTTCTTAACCTGGGGTGCGTGCATCCCTGGGGGTGCGTGAGAGCATTTCCAGCGGTGCGAGAAAGTTCAAAAATGTGAAAAACAAAATACGAACTAGGCGACCGTGTTCTCTATAAACCTAGCCTACCTAGCAGATATATTCAGCCACATGAATGAAGGAAGCACTTCAATGCAAGGATTTGGCAAGAACATAATAACAGCTAGTGAAAAATTAACTTCATTTATTGAAAAATTAAAACTTTGGAGACGTCGAGTTGAACATGGGAATTTAGCAAACTTTCCTTTGCTGGATTCAATAGTTTTGGAAAATGAAAAACTAACAATTATACCAGAAATTATAATACACCTCCAGCAATTGAGTGAATCATTTGATGGATACTTTTCTACCGGAAATATTAGCAAAATTAATAGGTGGATACTCAATCCATTTTTGTTTGATCCAAATTCAATGGACGACAACGATTTGTTAAAAGAAGATCTTATCGAAATACGAGCTAATGCGCGTAAGAAAATGGAATTTGAAAAACTAGACTTAGAACAGTTCTAGTGTAAACAATTAGAAGCTTATCCACAACTGGCGAAAGCAGCACTAGAGACACTTTTACCATTTACCACCACCTACCTTTGTGAAATGGGATTTTCAGCACTTCTGCACATCAAAACAAAAGCCAGAAATCGCTTAAAAATACATCTGATGACTTACGCGTGGCTCTTTCAAATAAAGAGCCTCGTTTTAATAGAATTATTATGAATAAACAACAACAACCTAGCCATTAAAATTTAAATATTGCCTTTTATGTTATGTAGTAATATACATTGTAAATAAACACGGCATTTATTTATGCAGTAAATGTTTTTTCTTAAATAAAAAATACACACACTTTTTTAAGGGGGTGCAAGAGCTAATTTTTAGATTCAAGGGGGTGCTGACCACAAAAAACGTTAAGAACCACTGGATCAGTGAATTTTCCCATAGGAATACAATGTAGGTAGGACCTTGGCCTTCTGCAGCAGCCCGTTTTAGATATCCATTACTTTCCCTCTAAATTGCCTCATTCCATTTTTTGGATATGGTATGTGGATTTTATGGATTATATTTTATGGATATGTCATGAGCCATCGCAGTCGGGATCACCCCTTTGGTTTTCCCCGACGGGATGCCTTCCTATGCTTTTGGGGGTGCTTTCTCTGTCTCCATTCTGTGAAAAGGTCCTTCATCGCTACCTCCAACTAGTTTTACTGCGGTAATTAGATCTTCTTCTTAAAGAGTTACTTCAATTCAACTTTCTTCCTGCTGAAAGAACGAAAACGCCGTTTACTACTGCTGCTCCGCATATTTATCTTAACACTTTTCACAGAGTCTTCATAACCAGCAATTTAATTTTTACTTATCTGCTACAGTCAATATATAAGTCTCAGAACCATATCTGACAATAGGTCTTGTATGTGGTGATTTTGACCAGCCTGATTACAGAACGTCAGCACCTCCCAGATACCTGTTTCCGGCCTATAATCCTACTTCTAATATCCACTACTGACATCATTTTTGTTGAATTATTTATTTTATTTGCTATTACTTTATCATTTATTTGATATTCACGTTACTTTTTAGACTTATTTCAATAAAAAATCGCCAAAACTTAATTTTCTATCATTTTTTTCCTGTTTTTAAAAACAGCCGGCACTTCAACAAGTCTATAAACTTTGAATTTCTAAATTTTTAGCACGCACATGAGAAAGATTCATGTTAAGGAGTATCGTTGCGAACAGTCTACCGATGTTATAGCAACGGTTGGTCATCACTCCTACCGGAAATTTCAATGGCTACTAATAAGCCGATTTCTTTTTATAATAATATTTGATATATATAAATATAAATTATATTTTAAATATATATAAATTTCATTTCTCATTAGCCAAACAGGAATTAAATATTTCACTGGATTTACAACGATCTAATCTGTAAACATCATCAAAAAAAACAAACAAATTAAATAACATAAAAATAAAGAAAATGCAAGAAAAACATTACCCTAATGTGGTGTATTGGACGCTATGCTCCAGGTAGATTACTATCTTTAAACAGATGTTTTACTCGTCTCTCTAATCAATTATAATAGAATCGTGATACAAGTGTAGAGCTACCGCCCCGGTAATGTTCACTTTACTAACATAGATTTTCTACTTGGGAGGCCGACAATTATCCACTAAAATGGAAGGCGAACAAACTATTCCTTATTTAAGGCAATAATAGATGAGGTTAGCGTGTTAAACAACATAAAATTTTTAAGGCAATTATTGAGATAAACAAGATTATTTTTAATTGAAACTAAAAATAAACTTTTAATAGTTTAATTTGATTATGAATAATTTTTATGATTTTACAATTAAAAATATCAAACATAATTATATAATCTAACTTAAATAAAGTTATTATAATTTTATGGAATAAGATTTGCAAAGCCTGCAGTAGACAAACAGAGATGCTATAAAGTTTACAAAAATAACCACTGTATTATTTCAATGATCATCCTACTTAAGAGAGTGGGAGAATTTTTGTAGCAAAATAACTGCGAATTGGTAGGCTAAAAAAAGATTGGCAGCATTATAGCCTTATATACGGATAATTATCTCGGATCCGAAGTACATAGACACAATAAATTACCAGAAAAGATTAACCATAGATTACCTATAATAAGTCAATTTAACTTCTGACTTCTGTTTCCCTCGTGTAATAATTTCTTTAAAATTCTGTTAGTTATCCATCACCCCATTCAGGTGGCGTTAATCCTAAGAATTGAACCTGTCGATTCCCTTCCAGATTTGCTTATTTACAGCTACTAGAATCATTTTCGTTCCGGATTGGTAGTACAGTAAACACCCGATTATCCGCGCTAATGGTGGGGAGAGGCGGCACGGATAATCCGAACTATAATTATTTATTTCTAAAATACAAGCTATTTATACATTTCTAAGGCAGATAATTATTTTAACATGTTTTAATGCTCATTATTATTAAGAAAATCTGTGATTTTGGTTTGTTTGCAGGAATCTTTTAATGATTTTTTTACTGTCAGTTCGAATTTTTCTAAGAACTATTATATCGTTACACTCGAATTCCCATTGGTCGATATACTCCAACAAAGTGTCAACAGAATACAATGCCGTGTTGTGAATAATGCGATTGATAATTTCTTCTTCTCCACTTTCAGCTTCATTCTAACAAAAATTTCTTCAAACAACCTAAATACGAACACGTGCGCACTTATAGGATGCGTAGGAACATGAAATCGAGCAAATATTTAAAAAAATACATATACATAATTATTTTTTTTAATTAAATTCATGCACGGATAATCCGCAAACCGGATAATCCGGACACGAAAAATCGGGAGTTTACTGTATATGTAAATTATTCGGAATCAATAGATTATAGGTTAGCAATTAGCTCGCTCTATTTGCAAATTGGTTTGTACCTGATTTTTACTTTCTCTTACTTTTTCTACTAAGAGTATTGTGTTGAGCCAAATTTTTTGGAAATTGAGTTTTCACAGGAAATGCATGTGATGAGGTCTCCTGAGTACGAAAGAATTGTTTTTAGCTAATGGTAACGGTTCTCTCTCTCTGCATATATATATATAGGGTGACCAGAGTTATATGCTCCACCCACTTTTTTTTTTAAACGGCGGGAAATTTCGAAAAAATAGAAAACACGTATTTAATCATTTTTAGTCTAGTTTATTTTCAGTGATTGAACCATTTTTTTATACCCCAATATCCCGAGATACAGCATCCAACTTTTTTTTTCAAATGGAACATTATATTTTTTTTGCATATTTTTATAGTAATTGAGCCTCTAAAAAAAAAAAAAATTAAAATCGGTTAGGTTTTTCAAAAGTTATGGCAATTTAAAATATGAAAAACAAATTTCAGTTTAATGTCAAAATTACCTTATTTTTTCTTTAAGAAGCTCTTCAAACTGGGCACCATCAACGGATAGGCAAGCCAAAGCTCTGTACACTTTATTTTTTAGATATCCCCACAAAAAATGCACAATTTTATGCACTGATGAATCAAAGTTTACCAACAATGGCCTTCTTAATCGTTGGAACTTTAGAATATGGGCAGAAGAAAATCCACAAGTTACCTTCGCCACACGCCATTAGGTTGTTTTTTCTACAAATGTTTGGTGTGGAGTTTGAGGAAACCAACTAATGGGCCCATACTTCTACAGAGGGAACTTAACTGGTGAAAGGTATCTAACTTTTTTAAGAGACATTTTGCCAGTTCTGCTTGAAGATGTTCCTCTAAAACGTCGGCTAGATATGTATTTTCAACAAGATGGTTGCCCGGCACATAATGCGAGAGTTGTTCGACGTTACCTGGACAGAAATTTCCACGAAAAGTGGTTAGAACTCATGGTCCGATCCAATGGCCACCTCGACCTCCGGACTTAACCCCAATGGACTATTTTTTGTGGGGATATCTAAAAAATAAAGTGTACAGTAACCTTAATCCCGTGGCTTCAGTCGAAGATATGGAACGTCGAATAACTCTAGCCTGCCTAGATGTTGACTTTGCCACCTAAGTGCTGCTACAAATAGAGCGTTGGAGTCCAGAGCTTTGGCTTGCCTATCCGTTGATGGTGCCCAGTTTGAAGAGCTTCTTTAAAGAAAAAATAAGGTAATTTTGACATTAAACTGAAATTTGTTTTTCATATTTTAAATTACCATAACTTTTGAAAAACCTAACCGATTATAAAATTTTTTTTTTTAATTTTTTTAGAGGCTCAATTACTATAAAAATATGCAAAAAAAAATATAATGTTCCATTTGAAAAAAAAAAGCTGGATGCTGTATCTGGGGTATAAAAAAATGGATCAATCACTGAAAATAAACTAGACTAAAAATGCTTAAATACGAGTTTTCTATTTTTTCGAAATTTCCCGCCG
>JAAEAF010009592.1:0-41576 GCA_011037195.1 Triatoma infestans
CGAAGATTTAAAAGTCTTTAAGTCAAAACTTAAAGCGAAGATTAAAGAGTCCAAGAGAAAGTGTTTTAAAGAATTTATTGCCTCGATCGATTATAGGAAAGATGGGAACAAAGCCCACAGATTTGTGTCTTCTTTAAACAACAGTTACAGGCCCCTCCCTAATACACCATTAAAGGTAAATGAGAAAATATTGAGTTCTGGGAGAGATAGTGCACATACTTTTGCTAAATATTACGCTGCAACTTCTCGACTCTCAAAAATCAAACGTCAAATCTTTCACATAAAGAACCCGCTTGGATGTTTGACGGAGGGCAACTATGAACTATTTGACTCACTTTTCAGATGTGATGAATTGCTTACAGCTATGTCACAAGTTAAAAAGAACAAAAGCGCTGACCCTGACGAAATCCCTATGGAACTTCTCTTAAATCTGGGCAATAGTGCAAGACATGTTTTAGTGGAGTATATTAACATAACTTGGCAAAAGCATACCCCTGCCAACTGGAGGAAAGCTGAGATAGTACCTGTCCTTAAAACAGGGAAACCCCCACATCTCCTTAGCAGATACCGACCAATCTCATTGGCAAATGCTTGCTGCAAATTGGCTGAAAGAATGGTGACAAACCGTCTCAACTGTTTCTTGGAAAATAATAACCTGCTATCCGACTTTCAGGCGGTTTCCGGAAAAGAAGAAGTACCGTGGAACAAACTGCCTACTTTAGTCTCCAGGTTAAGGAAGGATATCATCGGAAGCAGTCAACTCTGGCAGTCTATGTGGATTTCAAAAATGCTTACAATAAGGTAAAACGAAAAGCTTTAACTCATAAGCTGATTAACATGGGAGTTTCTGGTAATATGTCGCTTTGGATTACCTCTTTTTATTGCCAAAGATTTGCCAGGGTACGTTATCAAGGCGGAGTTCCGGGGTATGTGCAGCTAAGAGAAGGCCTCCCTCAAGGAACTGTAATAAGCTGCACTTTGTTCAATGTAATGATCAATGATCTGATTGATTCATTATCCGCGATTCCTGGACTGAACTGCCTTTTATATGCAGATGACCTGCTAATCTATGCTACAAGCAGCAATATTCGCGCTTTAAATGAGACACTAAATGGAGCTCTGCACAAACACTCTACTTGGAGTGATTCAAACCAAATAATGATAAATGTGGAGAAGACAGTATTTCAATTGTGTACTCTATCCACTGAAAGACACGCTTTGGAGTTGAAATATAATGGCCATAATTTGGCTCAAGAAGAGTTTGCAAAGTATATAGGTGTCTACCTAGATAAAAGATTGAATTGGAAAAAGCATGCAGATGAGATGGCAGGAAAGGGAGAAAGACGCTTGTCGCTTCTTAAAAGGTTGACCGGAATAAAATGGGGAGCTAACTTAGAAACCCTGATCAGCACCTACAAGGCGTATGTTAGACCGGTGTGGAATATGGAAATGAATTACTGATAACTGCGCCGGTCGCAACTACTGAGGTGCTTGATAAAATGCAAAATAGAGCCCTCAGACTTATAACTGGCGCACCCAAATCAACTCCAATTGCAGCGATGGAGATTCAGACCACAGTAGAACCTCTGGGACTGAGAAGAACAAAATCCGTCCTAAAAATGACCGAAAAGTTACGGAGATTACCCGTGAAACACTGGAAAGCCCACACTTTGGCGCAGGAGAGATAAAAGACTCAAAGAACCATGTTGGCTGAAGCCAGAGATTTGGCCTTAAGGTACAATATCCCCTGTGATAGGCCTCAGGACTTTCCTTTAGTGACCTATAGGATGCTGGCGCTTCGGGTTCCAAATTGTTCATTGTCCATCGGTTTACAAACAAGTAAAACTGTAGCGTTAGACGTTGAACTGAAGACTTTAGCGTTGGCTACTATTACAGAGAAATATCCAGAAGAAAAATGGTTAAGGGTATACACTGATGGATCTGCAGAACCACGGCAAAGAATAGCTGGGGCTGGTGTTTACTCCAGTGAGTTCCAGGGATCTTACCCTGCAGGAGTCAATGCAAGCAACTATGACGCTGAGGTGCTTGCTGTTGCAAAAGCAACTGAGCATCTAAAGAAATATCAAGGTAGGAAACATGCGGTCAGCCTAGTTGATTCTCAATCTACTATCGTCGCCCTAATAAATCTTGGCCACAGTGATACTTTGCCAGAAGAAAATACAAAGCAAGACATCGGGGAGCTGCTGGGTCAAGGGTGGCTGATTACCTACCATGGGTTCCTAGCCACTGTGGAATCGAAGGTAACGAAAAGGCGGATCAGTTGGCTAAAGAAGGTTGCTTAATGGACGAGCCTGTGGGACTTTTGCCGTACAGGAATATATGCTCCCTGGTAAACAGCACCATGGATCAGATGCTGAGGGATCTACACAAACATCAGGCAGAAGGAAAAGTTTGGGCTACCCTGCTCGATCGACCGATCCCTCGTCACTTACCTCGACGTGTGTTCACTGCCAATTTCAGATTAACGACTCGCCATGACTACCTACGCGAGCACTTGCATAGGATTGGCGTGGTACGAAATGCCGGATGGCCGCTTTGCAACGATGGCACACTGAACGGTGAGCACCTCGCTGTGCGCCAAGCTCTGTACCAGCAGCGTGAAGTTGCTGCCGAACAAGACCCCTATTACGCTAGGGCTCTCTTATATTGGGTTGCCCGCGACAGAATGGCTAAATTGGCAACAGTTGGCGTTGGATAAAATAAAAAAAAATAAGGTTAGTTTTGCCTCGAAAGTGCTATCTTAGTTGATCATACAATTCTATCATCTAGACAAAATTAATTAGAAATAAATAGATTGCCTAAATTCCAACTTACAAGAAAATCAGTATATTTTTACTGAACAGTTTTGGTGATTTTTTCCATAAAAACACTGACGAATTTCATTAAATTTTGTACTATAAAGTTTGTCAATTATAATTTTGAAAATTGGAGTAAGAGAAAGTTGTGTGAGTGTTTCACACCAGATTTGAAACTTATATATATAAAATACTAATGATTTTATTATAGTTTCGGATATATTTCTGCGGACTTATATCACCAAGTAATGGGAAGAAATATCTGACGGGTTCGTTTTATTTAAGTTTTCAACATACAAAACACGCTCTCCAGTTTAATGTGGTGCTACGTATAATTATCAGCCAAAAATGTGCCAATTTTCAAATAGAATGTGAAGATTTGAAATCTGTCATTGAATTTCATAAGAAATTTAACCATTCCTCTTTACCGGATCTTTTATTTCTGTCTTTCCAGAGACAAATTTCCCTCGCTTCATAATCAAGTCTTGTTTTATATCATCGCTTTCTTGACAGCAGCTACAATTTGTGAGCAAGTAAGTGTAAACTGTTAGTAAAATTAGAATTAAAATGACTTAAGAGCACCTTGAGAAACGGTAACTATTTCCATCGAACAAGATATTGATGCATTAGTTGATCGTTTTCTTTTTTTTTGTTTTTCTTTTTATTGAAAAAATATTTTAAAAATTAATGAGTTATTACTTAAATATAAACATTTTCTTTATTGGTAATCGCAAACCGATGTTATAATCAAATATAATCACTTTCTTAAACGGCATCGCACCTCTTATGAGTTAAATAATGAGACAACGGATGTCGTAAAGATTATCTACTCAGCCTTCTTTACTAACTATCATAGTTTTGTGGCCCAAGAAAATTCTTTTTCTTTCAATGTGGTCCAGAACAGTCTTAAGTATAGGCCCCTACTCTGATCTAAATGAATTTATAAAATTTGAATTCCCTACTTTGGTAATATTTTGTTCATACTCGTAGACTCGCAATTTCTTTTTTTTTCATACACCTCGAAACATGTATTTCGAGTAAAAATACAATTTTGTACAAGCTCGTAAACATGCGAATGACCAAAATGTTGAAAATAAAAAAATTAGAATACGTGCGTGTTGTATTCACTTGAACTGCTTCCAAGAGAGTTGTTTCCCTAATACTTATTATAGAGCATACAAAAGTTATACTTTAGTAGAAGATTGGTATTAAGACTTATCATTGATATTTTCCTCATAAACATAGCTTTCACAAACCGTAAAAAGTCCTCCTTTGGGTGTTCTGTATCGCCTGGTTTCTGTGATGACATATCACAAGTCAAATTAGTTCCCTGCTGTCCGCAAGGAACGCCAAGGTCGTATAAAAGGAAACTAAGCCAATCAAGGGTTGGGGATGAAGCACCTCCTACTTCCCCTGCCATAGGGGTCTAAATTGAAGGAAAAAAGGACAGTGGAGTCCCTATTCTGTCACCAGCTTCAAGAGCGTAGACTCCTTCCGTGCGATCAGCGAACCACAAATATCCAGTCTACACATCAGCCACTTGCCTGTCTCTCAGTCTCTCATTGAGTTTCTCTCCCTGTTTCTTAATCTCTTAAGTTAAGTCCTTAGAATCATAAGTGTGTATATATTAATTATAGTACAGTAGTAATAGTATTTAGTTATTAATTTTAAACCCCAGAAAATCCCACTACATTTCCCTGCACCTGGAGGCTAGAAATTGTTGAATAAATGATAAGAACGTGTTAGGAGCCCTAGCGAAGGATCAATGTTCACAGAAGAGTATTGTGATCTAATACAATCCCCCTTACAAGTAGATATGACTTTGAAAACAGTAGAAAATGGTGCGAAGTAATAGTTCCTGTTAGGACACTATATGCGTGGACAGAAGAAGAAGTTACTTTAGCTGCTTGTCGCTATTTTGCAGGCTTAAAAAAGCCTTTTTTATTGTCAGGATCAAAAATTATAGAAATTTTAAACTAATTTCATTGAACTCAGCTAAAAGGAATATATCACTAACTAATTATGTAATGAAACAAAACTAACCTTGTAATTAAGAATTATGTATTTATTTATTTAATTTTTATTGTTATTTACAACAGCATAGTTGCCATAAGTAAATATGTGTGAATAATTATAAAAAAAAAGAGGAGAAACTACCCAGTGGTAGCACTCCTAATAAATATTGTTAATGTTCGTTATCTTCTGTGTTCTTGTTGTTCGTTATCTTCTGTGAGCAAGTCTCGTGGCCATTGACGTTTCAGGCGTCAGAAAGGATTGTCAGGGAGGGTTCGGGACGAAAGACGACGGACAAGAGCATTGTGATGAGAGGATAAGGACATGTGGAATTTATTGTATCGTGTTTTGGTTTTATTGTACGTCTTATAGGAAGGGTATGTCTAAGTCTGTGTGGATTGTTTAATGGAGATATAGTAGGGAGCGTTGACAATGGTAATAAGGATTTTAGATTGCAGGGACTGGATACGTTGAAGGTTGGAACGCTTAGTTGAACCCCACAGTTCAATTCCGTAGGCCCAAACAGGTTTTAAGATGGCTATATAGATGAGTCTTATATCTATTTTGTAGTGTGAGTTCCGATCTGTTAACTAGACGTCTTTTCAGTAGTCTGAATCGTATGTTCAGTTCTTTTCTTTTGAGTCGTGTGTGTGGGTTCTATGTAAGTCGTTTGTCAATGTAAAGCCCAAGTAGCGGACAACATCAGCAGGAAGTAATGGGATGCTGTTATAGTATATAGGTGGAGAGGTAATGTGTCAATGGGTAAATATGATATGTTGGCATTTGTTTTCGTTTAATTTGACTCTCCAAGTTTTGAACCATATTTCAAGAGATGGTTCTGTAGCTGTCTATGAGATATTACTGGGTCAGTATGGGTAGAAAGGATGGCTGTACCGTCTACAGAGAAAGAAATAACAGTTTCAGGGTGGGTTGGGATGTCAGCAGTGTATACTGTGAATAATAAAGGTCCTAGGATGCTGCCTTGCGGAACACCAGCTTTGACAGGTTGGAAGGGAAATAGGGAAGAACCCCTACCGACACTTGAAAGTGGCGGTAGGACAGGTAGGATTTGATGATTAGATAATAAGTGAAAGGAAGGACGCCCTTGAGCGTCCAAAACAGAATTCTAAAAATATTTCTAGCTTCTTATAAACATTCTACTTATAAATGTTGACACTGTTTGGTGGTGGGGGTAAGTGTATTTTGTGTGAATAAGGAGAGATGATGGCCTACGAGACACAACTAATGAAAATTCCATGAGTGCAAGTAAGGGTAAAAGCGATTAATTTTTTATGCTATGTTTACGATGAACAGGAAGCTCTCCAGCTGCAGGCATGGAATTTTTATTCAGTTTACTTTATCTTCATGGCTCCACGTGAATCATATAAATTTTTATATTTGGAGAAAAAAGCTAAAAATAAAAAAATATGTAGATCCCAATAAATATTTCATAAGAACATATGTAAATAATAAATAAATAAAATATTTTTATATGTCCGTGACGTTTTTTTCCATCGATTTTAAAAATATGTTCTTTACCAACTGTATTTGAAGTTTGTTTAAAAAAAACATGCTAAACCTGTTCCTAGTAATTTTAGTAGCTATGAAATAATGATTACTAGGCGATTTTCATTGTAAAATATGGTATGATTTAGTCATTTTTGAGTTACCAAAACATTTTTTTTTACTTTTATGATGATATATAATATCAATCTACGATAAAAATGCCAATGGATAGAATGGTTGATAAGAAAATTTTCAATAATTTAAGCTCTATTGCGATCTGTCAAATTTTAGACATTGAGTGTTAACTGGAAATACAGGAAATGTGTGCTATAGAGAGTATGTAATAGTGAAAAACTCAAAAAACTAAAAATGGTAAAAGTTCATGCTTTTGAAATAAGATACGTTGATATTTTGACACGAAGATTTCCGTCAAACCGGAAATACAACTCCATTGATTTATTTTTTGCTATTCCTCCTTCCTCTTCCCGATTGTTTCGAAAATGATCCAATGATTTTTCTTTGAACTTTGGTACAATATTTCACCAAAGCAACCCAGTCTTTGCCGTTCAAATAATCAACAAAGCTTTGCCTAGAAAGAGTTGACGAACCAAAGTAACGACCGCGCAGTTCAGCCAATGCTGGACAATCCGCCAGGAAGTGGAACAATCTTTACATTAGTGCCTTTTAATTTGGAACTATTTTTGATAATTATGAATTTTGTGCGCAGCTGGGTTAAACCAAACAATATTGGACGTGCCTTGTTTTCCTGAAATTTTCCCACTCTTCTTACACAAAGTAAGAGACATCTAAAGTAAGATGCAATTTTTGTATTTAAGAAAGTAATAACTAAACTTTCTAGATCCCAGTAGTCTTGGAATTCTTCTGAAATACCAAATATGATTAAATTTCGCTTACGCGATTCTCTTTCACTTGATTAACTTTAATATTTAATATTTTAATATTTATCATTAATAATATTTATTGACTCTTTAATCTCAGAAACAGTTAAATTACGTATATCTTGCTTTAAATCATCTTTAAATTGTGTTGATAACTCTTTAATTTGTTGATCCATCTTAATCAATTATTAACTGAAATAGTGATTGAAGACAAAGTTGCAAGTTCTATTTGTTATCTGTAATAATTCAAATAATGTAAGTTTGTATGTATCTAATCACACACAGATCTTCTCCCATTCATAGGTAAAACAGACATCAAATTGCTCCTCCCACTTGTTTATCTGAACTATCTTTCTCTAATAAATAGTAACTAATTGTTATATAAACAGTAAAATGTAAATACCAAACTAAGATAAGCCCCCTCTCTTATCACTGCAGACTAACAAGCACAAAAAGCACTGAAGTTTATAAGATATTTAGTAATTTTTTTTTTTTGTTTAATAATTGAAAAACTATTCGATGAAATTTGCCCAACATTTAATACTATCTCAGATATTGTTATCACTTATCACTAACTATAGGCAAGTTTTCGTAAATTTCGGTGCCGTAGAAACTTGATTATATTTCACTTTTGACGGACACGAAGTGAACAAAAGACCCTCTTTGAACTTTGTATACTACGTATTTTAGGTTTAACACTTTATTTGGTACATTATTATTTTAGGATAAACTATCTCCTTAGGCTTATCTCTAAACTATAATGCTGGTTCGCAATTTATCATCATTAAAAACCATTAATAGAAGAAACGGAAGTGTTCCCAACTGTTCGAACTTACCGTCATCTTTAAAGATCAAATGTGCTGGCTCAAAGTCTTTACACATGACTAGTTTTCACAGCAGCTTCGAGAGCCACTTGAGAGGTTATTTAATAAACCCTCGTCACCGAAGGCGATTCAATTAGGGAATCAGGCCTCAATTGGAAAATCTCATTCTAGCCAGGCCTCGCAATGGCACAGGAATATGGTGCCTCTCCTTTAGTCAAACAAAATCTGCAGTAATCAGTAACAGTCAGACAATAAGCTCATATGTTTCCCGAACCTATATTGGCCGGTCTACAGATTTGCCATAACGCTTAAAGGACCTTATTTAAAAAAGTCGGACTTAAGATTTTGATGAAGATTTCTTAATAAATGCATGCCTTTGGCCAGTGGTATTTTTACATTAGGCCGCTCATCTACTTTGTTTCCAGGGTTTTTTAGACTGATTTTATGACAATCGTTTGGCCACAGACAAGTTCTGAATCTATTTAAAAGGTGCAATTGGAACTCTCTCGTGCTAATCCGTTTGCTTTTTCATTGCCTACATATTCTATAAGCCCTCTTATCCAGGAAGAATGTGCCTTATGGAGCTGTCCATCTCGTTAAGGGATTTCATCTAATACAAAACTACACTCATAAACATCACTTACTTTTATTTGAAACAGTTTGCCGAGAAAATTGATGTTAGACATTTGTGGGATTTGACTTCCCTCGGAAGTGCATTTCAAGTGTTCGCCCCATCGCAGTTTAAACGCATTTACATATTTATTATACGATTCTCAAAATTTATAATTTCGTTAAAAATCAATTTCAAAAACACTCTTATAGCAAGATAATATTACAGGTTCAGAATTGAAGAATATACTTATATTTACAATCTATACAACATACACATTTTTGATTCTTTACTTCTATCAAGATCTACGGATTAATTTTTAGGTCTTAAAAATTTAGTCACTATAAATAAGCGTTTCTTTCCAAAAAATAACCCCTTTCAATGATATGATCAGCATTATTCGTCCTTACAAAAAAAATCCTACTAAAACTCTTCTAGTAATTTTCTATTCAGAGACCACACGCTCGCAACGTACTCGCAGCTAGTTTTTAAATAAATTACATTCCACACACGTCCAAGGCATTAAACTAGAAGATTCATTCACTAAATAAACAATAAAGAAAAATTATTAAAAGGCCATTCAAGTCCCAAAAAAAAAAAAAATATGGAATACCATTGACTGTAGAAACTTCAGAAATTAATCATACATATCAGATAGACATTATGAGACAAGAATACTAAAGTGATTAATTAAATACGCTTTTTATAAAAGTATTAATTAAATATTTATCACGCAATTAAAAACAAAAAACTCTTATCAACGCAATAAGCATTATTAAAATTTTGTCATTCATTTTTTGCACGGTATAAGCAACATTTTTAAAAACAATGTTTTATAAATTAACAGAATCTTTCCAATGATTTAGTAATTGAATTTATATTTGTGTGGGTAAAATGAAAGATTTCTAACAGAGTTAGATCGTTTATTTGGCCAAAATCGCGTTTCCACCTACGAACTAATAATGTTAGCTTCAGAAAACTGAAATGTAACTTAAAGATTTCCCCCACAGCTTATTAAGCTATTCATACCAGAAGAGAAATAGATTTCCCTTTTTCTTCCATTATCTTCATGGTTTAAGATTTCGTGTCAAATTTTCGAAAATAAGAATATGCCTCCCTAGGATGAAGTCCCATAGAACGAAAAAGGAAAAGTTAATAGCAATTGCTCTGTAGCATGTATCTAGAGGTGAACAAAATATATCATAAATGAATAATTCAAACTTAATGAATAATTGAGGTAGAAAATCATGACGATCGATTCAAAGTTTCGATCAAAATTCGTCAAAGAAAGTGAAACTTTCTTACACTTTTCATATTTTCTCTGTATGTTTTTTTCCCCCGAAAACCGCTCCAACAATTTTTTTTCAAACTTCCGTAGACTATCTATGACTTTTATGATCATATTACATTTATCGGGAAAGAAGAATTGATTGCCAGCAATGGCAAGCTGGAAGGGCTCGCGGTGGCTAGTCTGACCTACATTTTTTTTTGTTTACTATTTAATTTTTTCAAAAAAGAATATAATAATAACAATTTTTGAAAAATATTAGGCTACGATTTATATATCAACCGAAACTGCTTTACATTGTCTGATCGATACGATGGAATCTGTACTGGAGACAAAGGAATATACTCTAAGGTGTTTCTTTGCTGTTGAAGGAAAAATTTCACAGAATATCGTTCGATGCTCTTGAAGATTCCGAAGGTCGAAAAGGAACTGTTAAACGGATGAATTCATCGGCATTCCGTGTAGAAGCATATGCCGATGATAGTGATATTTTATTGTGGTGGGGATGACTGACTACTATCTCAGCCCTAAAGACCCCGCAAAATACAATATTATATGATTGAACTTAGGATAAGGGTCTTTCAATTAATCCCAGCAGGCCCCCAGGTAATTTTATTTACCTATAGGAAGAAGATGGAAGGCTTTCTCCTATGTTATTAGAAACTTCTATTCAGATTTGCCAAATCGGTGAAGTATTTTTGGAGTAGTTCTCGACATTAAAGAGAACAGAACATGATCAGAACATGTTTAAGAAACAGCATCAAAAAAAAAATTAATTGCCTTTTGGCAATGTCAAAGAATTGTAGCTAAGAATTGGGGAATTACTCCCAAGATGATGTTTTGCTGAATATGACGATGGGTCCGCAATGCTGGATAACATGTGGTATTTTATCCGTCGTAGCATGCATATTCATTTGTTCCTGACCTGTTTCGAATTTTCATCCATCGTCAGTTTTAAATTCACAAGTTCATGTAGAGAGTTCATTTAAACGTAAGGTATCTATTACACTCACACTACTTGTTGGTTGTATATATGTGGGGAGGTTATAAGGTTATGTTACTTACTATGTGTGTGTGTTTAATGGCACAATGGGATTATTATATGTTTATATAATATAATATATATACTCGTATATACACATGTAATGTATATATACTGTATAATAATATTTATAATAAAATTATTATATTATATTATTATATATTATGGAATTATTTTCTAATGTCTAATCATAATTTATAATAATTCCATTTTGTCATTAAAAACACACACACACACGCACATACACACATATAGTAACATAACCTTATAATCTTCCCACATATATGCAACCAACAAATCAACAAGTGTGAGTGTATTGAAGAAAAAGTTTGTATTGAAGACTATTTATTGGTTTCACTTGAAAACCAACAAGAGTGAATGTATTAGAAACTTCATTACGTTGAAGTGAACTCCCTACACGAACTTGGTGAATTTGTTCTGACGATGGATGAAAATGTGAAACCGGTCAGGAACCAAATGAATATAATGCATGTTACGACGGATAAAATACCGATGATGTTTTGCATTTATTTTTTTGTTATTAAACCTAGGTTGTTATATGCGGTTGTGGTGGCATCGCATTGTGGATTTTTGTTCTAGACCCGATTTGTTGTTGTTTTTCTTTGGGGGTAGCTTATAGGCTCAATGCCGCTTTGGATAACGTAACGGGCTTGGTCCCCTCCACATAGACGAATAATAACAATTACAATTTACACGGAAATGATACTGTTTTCGTCAAGAATAAATAAGTTAAGTCGAGAAAGAAGAAGATTCCTTTTAAGTAGCATACATAACTCGGAAATAGGACAAAACCATATAAGCCAAATAAAATAGATTTGGCAAGCCCAAATCGCCAAGCAATTTTCCAACCAATTTTTTATAATATATTGTCATTCTTGTATGATTTGCAAAATCATCTCTGTTTCCGACTTTACAGATAATTTTCTATAAAAACTAAACAAACAAGGACAAATTTATTTATTTATTTAATAATTTTTTTTTTTTTTATAAAGGCGCAGGTAACGGTCAGAGTCCCCCGGGCCAACGTGCTTCCGGTTCGTCTAATACTCAAGGCGCTGGGGACCAGGTACGTAGGAGAGGTGTCTGGAGAGGGTGGGCCAGAACGGATCCTACACTCTTCAATGGTCTATGGAATAGTAAGACTCCTTTAGGTATGTCATAATTATCTATTTACTTTTTAAGGATAGTCTGTGAATTTCATATAATTAAGTTATAAAAAAAACTATGGAAAATATATAAGAGACATTTTCCGTGGTAGCCTGCTTCGTTTTGTGGTCATCGACCGGTTTCGGGCGTTCGCCCATCTTCAGGATGCGTTTTTCAGACAGTGTGCCAACACAGACTCGTACAGAGACTTAGCTTCACCATGAAGTGAAGCTTAAGTCTCTGTACTATCTGTGTTGGCCACTGTCTGAAAAGAACGCATCCTGAAGATTGTCGAAACGCCCGAAACCGGTCGATGACCACAAAACTAAGCAGGCTACCACGGAAATGTCTCTGATGCTTTCCAGCTCTGCGGAACCAACCACCACAACGAAAATATATAAATTAATATTGAAGTAAAACTTTTTTATAGGATCAATTTTCCGTTCTCTAAATTAAAAATAAAACAAGATTAGATTAACAAAAAATTTATTAAAAGTTATATAATAAATTTGAAAGATGTCTCAACTCTACTGACAACACCTATTTTTGCATGAAGAAAAAGTTTGATAATGATGGAATATAATAATATACCATGGAGAGAATATATATCATGGATTTCGTAGTTGGTATTGTTAAAAACCAAGAAGTCATAAATAATGTTGACATGTCAAGAATAAATCTTAAAACAGTCGTTTATATTTCTCTTTCAGTTTATGTATTATATATTTTCATGTGTGACTATGGATTGTAGAGTTTGGTCGTGAATGATAACTATATGAAATTTATGTATTTCTAATGCATATATAATAAAGTTGTGATATAGGTAAAGTATATATGGCATCGTGTTTTTAATACAAAACTAAGTTGTAGATAGAGAGAGAATATAAAAGCAATCTGTATTATTACTAAGCATTGTTGTAATGCTTAGTATACTGAATAATAGAAAGTTGTTAGTTAGTTGCAGGCCACTGGGCGTGAAATGTCACAATAACAGATGGACTAACAATTTTCATAAAAATTCAAAATTAATATTACGACTTGGAGCAAAAAATAAAAGGTTTCCAAAACTTTGTAATAAATTTTCAACGTAAGTGGAAAAAAAAAACAAGCATTAATACAAGAGGGGGATTTAGTTCAGTGGAAGCGCGCTGGATTAGAACGCGATGATGTACTTCATGAAGTGGCACTTTAGAGGAATGCTTAACATTGCAGCTCACTCTTAACGTCCATAATACCGATTTTCCTCATATAATATTTACAAATGTACGTAAATACTAGACAAAGTTAAAATAAAATCGTTGTAGTCTTTATCCGAAAAAAAAAAAATTCAGTAATGTTGCATTTGCGATTGGCAGACATTCTCCGAAAGTTGCATATCAATCGCATGGTGATAACAAACCTGCGATTTTACCATTTTTCAGAATTTTGTTGGTACATTCATTCCTTCATATACATACGCACTCACGCAATCACACATACTACACAAAAAACATAAATACAAGCACAGACAAATCGCTAAAATAATTTTTTACTTTCTCTTATTTACTAACAGGAAGAAAGTATCGCGATTGGGTCAAATTTTCGAAATTGAGTTTTCACCACAAATAATTCCATGTTTTAAGTTTCCCGGATTATGAAAAAAAAAAAAAGAAGATTTTTAGCGATGTTTTTGGTCTGTATGTATGTATGTATGTACATGTGAACAAGTTATCTCAAAAAAAAAACTGAAAAATCGCAAGAAGCAAAACTTGGGCATTCCGTTTAGGCATTCTCTTAAAGTTTCGGACAAAATCCATCAACCGGAAGTGGCGGAACTTTAGAGAATATTTTTTTGTTCCAGTTTTTCAATTTTAAAGTAGCTACTTCCACAGTTCACTAATTTTGACCAAAACCTTTTTATCAGGTGCCCTAGTAGAAGAACATAAACAAAATATCAAGTTTAAATCTTCTGCGATTTTGCCGTGAGTGAGTTATGCTGAAAACACACACAAAAATTCAGAGATATTTTCCGTGATAGCCTACTACTTTTTTTTTGGTCATCAACCGGTTTCGGGCGTTCACCCATCCTCAAGATGTTTTTATCACAACAGTGAAGATACTACACTCACACAAAAAAAAAACAGTTCATGTATTGATTTGATGAGTATATCAACTAAATTTGCTCTGTACAAGCACTATGTTATCACAATGTTTTGACAAAAACATCTTGATGATGGACGCACTCACGAAACTGGTCGATGGCCACAAAAAAAAAGCCAGGCTATCACGGAAAATATCTCTGATACAGTAATAATATTCTACGTAGCCCTGCTCACTGCGATCTGGACTTACGGATTCAAACTGTACGAGTCGGGAAAGCGCTCCCAATCTCCACCGTATCCAATCCTTTTGAAGGGAACGTGTATTTATCTATTACCGCAACTACATAATAACTATAAAATTATCATTATATTTCCAAATAAATAGAAATGTTAGGGGTTGCTGCTAGGGGCGCCAATGTCGGCAGGCAAACGCTCAGTAAGGTTTTGTAATGGCATTCGATGGCAACACTGCTGAAGTGGAATTAGGTAGTCATGCCATTTTTATTTTATTATTATTATTATTATTATTAATTTGTGCAGGCTCAAAATATGTACCTTTGAGAAAACCTCAACTTAAATAAATTTAGCAAGATCATAATACTTCAGCATTTTATTACAATACAAAAAAAAGGAAGCTGTGTTATTTTCTTAAATAATAAAAATAGTTAAATTAGTGTTTAAAACTAAAGCACATTAAGTGGTAGGTAACATTATAATTGATAATTTACAAGTTTTAATTGCTAATTACTAATATTTATATGCAAATGTTAATTCATTTTGTTAAGAGGATTTTATCAAACTGGTAACTTCATGTCATTAAATTAATGTTATAATAATCTATTCTTTACACACGCGAAATTCATATAAGTACAGTTTTTATTCTCGCATTATTAGAAACCAGAGAATAGTTAACTTGGAGAACTAAATCCCAGACACTGCGTAGTTACCAGATCTCTAGTCTGTCCCTCATAAGTAATTTAATTGACGATAAGCATAGTAATTGTAAATTTATACAGTTACGTAACTATCAGGTCAGTTTTAGTTCTAAATTAGAGCACGGTTTTGGATTAGAACATTTAATTATTAACCGAAATTGGTTATGTTTTATAATACAATTTTATAGGAATATATTACTCGTAGTGCTTAAGGAATACTTCTATGATAAATAGACATTCTTGATTAATTGTTTCTAAGTGGATTTATATAGTTTACTTTTCCTTGCTGTTCTTGCAGGAAGCATTTCATAGTACCAAATGTAGTAGATTGATTACATTGTAGGGCAAAAGTGAGCGCCAATAACCAATTGAACAAGCATTTGAAATTTGAGTCCACATGCGTTGGTCTAGTGGCTAGCGCACTCGCCTTTCAGGCGAGTTCAGGGTTCGAGTCCCGTGAAGGCAAAGTTGACCTAGCATCGTGATGAAAAGTAGGAAGCTACGGTTAGTAGCGCCCTAGGTAGCGAAGGCCGAAACTAAATGAATGGAAACAGCGGCGTGCTTACCACAGCCCCCCTATTCAAATCGCCCTCTGGCAAGACTTGGCCCTTCATGGGCTGTTGCGTCATAGGTTTATTTTATTGAAATTTGAAATCAACAGATTTCTCATAACTATTTAAAGTCCAATTTTTTCAGAAAAATGTTCCAAATAAAAGTGATGAATATACCTTTGCAGTTAAAAGTTTCGTTTCCGGTCGTTATCGAGAAGATTCCAGAAAAAAAAAACTCAAAAACCAATTCTGTAAAATCGCATTTCCGGTTGATGGATTTTGCCCGTAACCTTCGTTTCGGATGCGTTGTGGTAGAACCTAAATGGAATACCAAGTTTAAACTTCCGGCGATTTTTCATTTTTGAGATATTTTGTTCACTCACACGCACACTTCAATAAAATTGTTCAATAACTGCCTCAATGTTTTAATAGAGAACTGCCAGTACCCAAAGAGATGAACTCCTTGGTGATATGTAGCGGCCAGTCACTGATTTTCAGTGGCATTGCAGATGTAATGACATGGCAAAGTCATTGACATCGGCAAAGTACACCAAAGAAATAATTTACAAAAGGTGAAAACAGTGACACTGTTGGCCGCCGTCAGCCGCGGTCAACCAAACAAACAACAAAGCCTTTTCATCAATTCTCACATCAAAAGGCAGGCACCGCGATAAGTATGGCCACTAAATAAGGTCAGCAAACTACGAAGGTCGCACAAGGCCGCACACTAAGCCAGATGTCTTGGTGTGAGTGTGAACAACAGTATATATAAACTCTATGATATACGACGAGGGCATGATTATTATATCATCTACGACCAAACTATACACGAGCGGCAATTTATATTCAACTTATCATTCTCGTAGTTGTGCAATTTAGTTCGTTATTTTAACCATTCTAAATTATCAGCTATTTATCTTCTATTATTATTAAGTATTTTATTATAGTTATTAGTTACCATTTATCACGTTTAAATTATTGTTAAAATACAGTTTTATTTTTATATAAAAAACCGTTTAATAATTCGAGCACTAACTTCCAAATCTCTCAAACTAACTTCCGCCCTCTTCAAGACATCTGCTACTCCAGGAATCACACATCAAACGATTCCATTACACCTAATATCTGATTCCATTACACAGGGCATTAAATACCATGTATTCTGTTTTATTTTTGCTAACGCTAAACCCCCATTTGGACTATGCATCAATTAACTTCCCTGAACATTTAGCTGAGCATCCTCAGCATCTGAGAAGAGAGAAAACGCTTTATTGTCGAAGTAGACAGTAATCGTGACTGCTAAACTTCGTTGAGACACAGCATAAAAAGTCATCCTGGGATTCATTAGATCAGTTGAAAACTAAAAGATACAAAAACAGTCATGATAGCATCAGAGATATTTTCCGTGATAGCCTGCTTCTTTTAGTGATTATCGACCGCTTTCGGGCGTTCGCCCATCATCAGGATTTTTTGTCAAAACATCCTGATGATGGGCGAACGCCCGAAACCGGTCGATGATCACACAAAAAAGAATACTATCACGGAAAATATCTCTGATGCTTTCCATCTCTGCGGAACCAACCACAACAACAGTCATGATAGCTTTCAGATACAAAACCCAAACAGCAAAGAGATGCTGAGTGTCCCCAGAGAGTCGATTATAATGGACTCCGTAATAAAGAGCAGATTAGATAATCAAAATCTGAGGAGCCATCTAGTGCTTGCACTTCCTACAAGAACCAATGTTCTACTCGTGGCTTAAGAATCCTGATAAATTATTAATATTATGATAATCTTGGACCCCTCTCTGTTCCTCTCATTAATTTGATTAAATAATGTTATGTAGAAATTTAGTGAGGATCGATCAAGCCAAATTTCTTCATAACATAATTCATAAACGGTCAACAAATACTTTTATATTACTAATAATATATTTTTTTATAGGTAATGCAGAATTATATATTGTATTGGCGTTACTAATTGGACTGATAACTGTAGTAATCGGATGTTGGCTGTCGGACAACTGTTGGTCACCAGAACCTGAAATGTTGACAACACTGGCGTAGCATCATCAGCCAAGGGCTCGTCGAGTCCTGAAAACTAAACCAAGTAGCAAATACCATCGCTACCTACCTATCATTTATAATGCGGGAGCAAGTACTCGCCAAATTTGACCTAAAATATATATAATAATAATTTAAAAAAAAAAAAAATTAAAAAAAATATATACATACAAAAAAAAAACACAAAAAAAATGAACTCGTTCTCTTTATTATAAATAAATTGATACCTCTCTTACTCACACCATCTCTGTCTCAACTTTCTGTAAGTTTGTCGTTTTCCACACTAAACATCAATCTTTTCAAACATTCCATGTGTAGTTTTTTTATTAAATTACATTTTAATATCTCACTGTCTCCTCTCAACCTTTTTTATATATAAAAAAAAAAAAAAAATTGTCGTACATATAAACGATAATTTGTCTTTCATATTCATATTTACTTGTATATCAATATTAACTATTTTAAGTTTTAAATAAAATCATGCCGAAAAAAAAAATCATTTCATTCAGGTGTTTTCAATATTTATATTTCTAAATCAATCTGCAAATATCTGCAATTCATTACACCTCTCTGCTCCCCCTCGAAGACGAGATAAGTAAAAAAAATTATAAAATCTTACTAAAGCTCCTTTTATGGAGCCAGAAAAAAGCAAGGAAAAAATAAACAAGAGAAATCAAAGAGCTTATTTTATAAAAAAAAATAAAAAATTTTAAAACAAAAAAAAAGATTCCATGGTAACCTTCCTTGGAAAACATATAGTAGGTTTCTATGTAGGAAACATTAAAAAGATAGATTGTAATGTATAAAACTGAACAATTTTCCTACAATAAAAATCGAGTTTAAAAGGCCTTTTTGAAATGTTGAGCGATATTTTGGTTCAAAAACTGTGTCGACTAATAATTGTATTTATTTCCCTTTTTGATTTCATGAAATAAATAACGCGTATTATTAAAATTATATTTATTAGTGTAAACCCTTAATAAATTATATTTATTAATCTAATTTTTTAATGAATTTAAAAGGACCTACATCTAAAGTAAACATTTAAAGACAAAATTCGCCTTTCATATCAAACAGAAATCTTGATTAGAGCAGTTTATTAAAATAAATTTACTAACTCTTGGACGGAAATCCGCTTGATAAAGGAAGTCTTTCACATTTTTTTTTTTTTTTATTCGTTCGGTGTGTACAATTCATAAACAGTTTGAACTGTTGGACGTTTATGGAAGTTTGTACTTAAGGTGACCGGGTTCGCAGTGCTGGAAAACATCGGCAAAATTTTTCCATTATAGAATAATTCATTTCTTTGGTAATCATCAATCAGTTTCGTGCATTCTCTCATTGTCAAGTTGTTTTGGCTAACAGTTTGTGTTCATCGATAAGCACCCAACTGCTGGAGCAAACTGGATGCAAAGTTTTAACATAAACTCAGTGTTTTGTGGCACACTGTCTTTGACTTTTTTTTTTTCTCTCTAACATTTTATCATTGAATGTATATTAAGATTTTTCTTCATTCATCATCGTCGTGATAATCTTCTAAATCATCAGTTTAAACGTATGCCGATGATTTAGGACGAACATTTACGAAACAGTTCAATGACCTCCAATAAGAAAATCTTTAATCTAATGTTGTTCGTTCGGACAGTATTTGCGAAAATGTGGACATGAATGCCTTTTAAATTACTAGTTTGGCGTTCGATTAGAATTCTTGGTGTGGACAATATTTACATCTCTTTCATTCGTACTAAGAATTTGTTTATTGTTTTTTGTTCATTCCTTTTTTTTCTTCAATTAGTTTAATTATAAATTGCTTTCATTTAGATTGTCTTCACGCGTTGGTCTAATAATGGCTAGCGCACTCGCCTTTCCTGCAAGAATTCAGGTTTCGATTCCCGAGAGGGCAAAGTCGGTGCGTTGACCCAGCATCGTGGTAAAAAGTGGGAAGTTACAGATAGTAGCGCCCTAGGTAGCGAAGGCCGGAACTAAACAGCGTGGGAACTGCGGCGTGCTTACCTACCACACGCCCCCCTATTCAATGGGACAAGTCTTGGCCCTTCATGGGCTGTTGAGCCATTGTTTTTTGTTTTTTTCATTTATATTGTTTACACTTAAAGCACAGTTGGTATATGAAAGTACTCAGAATAAATGGACTTCAACTTAAAACATATTTGTCTAAAACAAATAACTATATACCTTTTTTTTTTTTTTTGCAATATTAGGTTTCTTTCGATGCTTCGTTGTTTTATTAAAGCTTCCTCAAAAATTGCATTAAAAATATGATTTTTTTTTCCCAAGGATGTATCCATTGAATTTTTCAAATTTTCAATTTTATGAACGTGAATTGGAAAAAGTAAAAAAATAAAAATTGTAAATATTCTTTTACATAAATACAAGATCGAAATAGAAGAAATTCGATTTTATCTATAGAAAGCCAATTCTTGCATTATTTTATTCTTAAACGCTACGCGCTCTTTTCTAGTCCAATTGTGCTCTGTTGGTGACGGGCAAGCTATATTAAAATTAATAAGATGAAATGAGAAATTTGTCTTATACGAACATTTGATCTTTTTTTTTTTTCGTTTTTTCTTTTGACCTGGAAAAAAAAATTGCCAAAATTGATTCAATACAAAATGTTGCTCTATTTTTATATAGGCCTAAAAAAATTTTTTGGTCAAAAAAACTATTGTTTTTTCCTCCCACCCTAATCCAAATTACGTATTATTTTGTTTACATTCTAAATGTTTTTTGTTTTTTTTTTTTTACAAAAATTATCACGACCTAATTTTTTATTCTTTCTTTTAATATTTATTGAGATGTAAATCTTATATTATATATGTTTAATAAAAAGTAAGTAAAAAAAATAAATAATAAATAAAAATATTTGTGTAACACTAAAAAAATCAGTGTTCAAATGCTCATATCTGACTATTGGTAAGAAGTAATTAAAAAAAAAAAAAAAAAAGAAAAAAAAAAGAACTCATGTTTTCAAATCAGGCCTAGTGTTTTATGCCTTAGAAATATAACAATGAAAAAAATATATCTAAAAAAAAAAAAAATAATATTTATAGACATATGTATAGACACAGACTTTTTAAAATTAACTAACTGTACAGAAAATAGTTAAGAAAAGAATTCATGTAGAAATAAATGAATAAAACTGGGCTATCAATATTAAAAAATAAATAAATTATTTCAATAATTCAAAGAAAGGAAATTCAAATTCAAAAGAAATAGAAAAATGATTAATACGTTCCTCTTTAAGACGCTTTTTATTATTTTCTTTTGCAACAATAAATGTTACCTAATAGCTAATTATTATTACATTTTTAATTTGTAGGAAAAATTGCATAATTTCAAGGTGACATAAATAAACAGGTCCTATTTGACAAGAAAAAACTAAATAAAAACTTAAAAGACTTTAATTGTGATGACTGAATTTCTAATGTTTAAGTATATTATTTTTTATTTTATTTTTAATTGAATATTTTACTGTATAAAAGAAAAGAAGATTTGGACAACAAATTTAATAAAGAAATAATATTTTATTGTAATAAATAATAATAATTGAAAAGAAAAAAAAAGAACTACTGTGTGCTTTCTATCAGGTGAACAAACACGATGTGAGAACAAAGAACAAAAATTGCGAACAAGTATTATGAAATTATTGTTTATTGAGGTGAAACATTTTTTTTTTTTTTTTTTTTTTTTACTTAGAAAAAATAAATGAAACTTAAGAAAGAGAACTAAATACAAAAACAAAAAAATAAGTTTTTGTAAATGGAATCAATCTCCAGCAAATTCTTCACACATTAAAGCTCTCGACCAACAGCAACCGCAACAACCACGCCCACTAAGTAAGCGCTCCAAGTGCCAGGCATTACAGCCGGCCACAGTCACTCCCACGACAGTGTATTAGCGAATGGGCTTTAATCATGACAGCCGAACTCTCACTTACAAGCTGCTTCTAGCGATAAAAGAAGTCTAATGTAAGCTGACCATCTGAGGGCTCAATAGTAGTGCACCAACTCTACTTTAAACAATGCGAGTATATCTAAAATCCAATTCTGAAGAGTATAGTCAGTTACTACATCAACCTTGAAAGCTAACCATACTAGCTCACCACCGTTAGAACAGGCAAGAGTTATAATTAGCCACATTAATCTTCAAGCGACTCTTGTCAGCAAAGCTACACCATTCTACAAACAGCACGATACCAACCAACAATCACCATCGTTGATCGCTCGGTCTCTCTACTCTAAAAAAAAAACTCTCTTCTTCATTCTAAGTATATCACTCCACTTGATTCGCTCACTAAACTCACTCAGTTAGAGCTGGAGTTCAAAAAAACGGAAAATTAAATTAAACGAAAAACAAAGCCCAAAACATTATTTTCACACCACATCACCGCATCATTCTCCCCTCCAGTCTATTATCATTTGATTCCTATCTCTCCTACCAATGTCGTTCGCTACCTTGGGGTTTATATAGATAAAAGATTAACTTAGCCAACATACCTGACTTAAAAGACTTGAATTTAATAGACGACTCATATACATTATGTATAAAAACCAACCTAGATATCAGGCATCGAAGTTTATCGGGTTCAACGAAACATACAGATCTCCAAAGAATTCAATCCCTAGTCTAAAATCCTTCGTTTTAATCATTAACGCTCCATTTTATATTTCAAATCTAACTATACACACAGTCCTAGAAATTCATTTTTTGTAAATAAAGTTTTGGCCAAATCCGATATAACAAATTCTAGCAGACTTTTCATTCCCATTCTAATCCTCTTATCCAAAAATTATCATCCTATTATATTCCAGATAATCCCTACCAAGGGGGTTAAGTGGTCTGCCATCACTTCTCCACAGATGAAGAGAGCAATTAATCTAGAATAATTAATTATGGAGTGTTACTGCTGAACACTAACATCCTCGTTTAGTATGTGAGGGTATATCAATGTCTGTTAGTCGTCAGTGTCTGTTATAGTAAACTGGCGCTGGTGTAACAATTTCTAATATATATATATCGTTAAATGTATAGAATGAATAATGTGTTTAAGAGCAAGTGTAAGAGCATTTCATTATAATTCACCATTATAATTTATTTTTACTCACAATTTATACTCTTGCTTACTTTTTACTCAGAATTATTCATTACGCACTATTATTCAAAATTTATATTCGAATGATTTTACTGAATAAGGAGAGAAGAGTGTATGGATAATAATGATTGTTGATTGGATAATAGTGTGGTGCATGTAGAATGATGTAGCGTTGCTGCCGAGAATCATTTGAAAAGTGATATGGTTAATTACAACTCTTGCCTGTTCTAACGGTGGTGAGCTAGTATGGCTAGCTTTCAAGGTTACTGTGGTAACTGACTGAAGTCTTCATACTAGGATTATAGACTCACTTGTACTCTTTAAAGTAAAGTTGGTTGACTCATCTTAAACCAGATGATTAGCTCACATTCGATTTCTCTTACCGCTAGAAACAGCTTCTAGATTAGAGATAGGCAGTCATGGTTGGACCTATTACGCCAATACACTGTTGTGGGCATGGTTGACGTGTCCTTGGAGCGCTTTAGTGGCGCCTTGATGCGGTTGCTGAGGGAACTACTGAGTACAGCTTTGGATGTGAAAAATTTGCTAGCGATTGGGATTCCATGACATTTCTATATGAAATTAGTTGAAATTGAACCAAAAATTGTGTATTATAATACAATTTCAGAACACTAATCTGTATTTTTGTAACCTGAAAAGTTTTGATTCCCCCCCCCCCTAAAATAAAATAGCTACTTCTACAATTCATTTTTAATTAATTCAAATTGCTGCATAAAACCTGGTTAGTAGCTAGATGCCATAGGAAGATTGAATTAAATGGGGTTGTAGTAAGAATACTAATTCTGATGCATAGATTTCTAGACAGAACCAATTTCCTGGCGGCTGTAATAAAACTGGAATTAAATTATAGTAGATATATATATAAAGCGTGGAAATTGTCAATCTTTCTAAGTGAATTAATTTAATCTTAAGTGGTTTAATCCAATTGATCGAAAAGTGTGTTCGGAATTATTTCATTCAAATTCATGTAAAAAAAAAAATATTGAACAATTAAAAGATAAGTCAGAACTCTTTTAATTCATGAATCTGCTTTTTTTTTTCTTCTTTTTTTTATATTATTAAGGAACAGATCATGTATGTCGTATTGTAAAATACGATATTGTAATTGTACTAAAAAAGTTTTGCGAAATTTCTATTATCCGAAAATATTCCGAATTTTTTTTTTTTTTGTTGCTGTTGTAAATTTATGACCATTTTTTTTTTATGTGACGTAACTCTTGTCTTTGATATAATGAACATTTTTTTTTTAAGTAACGTTCTTATCAATAAAGCTCGTATTATTATTCGTATATTTATTTCCAAGTTGTATGTTTCACGCAAGTTGTAAGTACTTGCAGATCATTAAATACATCAATTGGAAATCTTTAAGCTTTTCCTTAAAAAAAAAACTTCTTTTAGTATTTGTCGCAGTTTTTTTTTTCTCGAATAAAAATGTCCAGAGGATCACTTTTTTTGTTGATTTCTGAAACTTGAAATTCATACATTATTTCATTGTGACTAATTTTTATCAGCATCTAGCTGCACTGCAACAAGCATAATATTACTTTTTTGTGCTTTTTAATAAATATTTTAAAAATAATAAAACTCAACTAATTACAGTTAAAAAACAAAAAAACATAATGATCTTTTAATTAAATATTAAATGATCATTATTAAAATTAATATTAAACGAATAAAAAGCAACCAAATTGTAAATGAAACATTGTAATGTATAAAGGTGACTTTAAAAAAGTTCCAATTAAAATTATTTTCTTTGCCAATCATTTTGAAGATTACAATTTTTGGTTCAATTAGGACTTGATGATAAAAATTGTTATCTATACAATTAGACCATATTATAAATATAATAAAATTAAGGGGGAACCTATTTTCTATATAATTCACATACAAAAAAAAATATATATATATATATATTCCCGCTACTTCTAGTCCCCAATACTTTTTTTAAAAATATAAATAATATATGTGTATAATAAAATATAATCAAATATGTGTTCTTAGCTCAATTATTCCTGAATGGTTAAGTGTGTATTATAAAAAAAAAATAATAATAATAAAGTATAGAGCTCATCTTTTTATAATGACCAAATAAATTTATAGACAAACAAAGATATTGCTATATAATGTTACAAACCTTTTTGCACATTTCTATACAAAAAAATCCTTCACTCACTTACACACACACACACACACACACACACACAAACAAACAATTCAACATATTATACAATACAAAAACATATACGAAAACAATTAAACAATAAACATTTTAGTCCCTAAATATTGTGAACATTTTTTTTATAAATGTATAGATGTGCTTTTGATTTTCCAGAAAAGAAGAATATATTTAGATGTGTACAAAATAATGTTTAGAAGCAATATAAAAAAAAAAAAATAATAATACTAGTGTTAAAAAAAAAAAAAGAAGTGGAATCTATTGATAAGAAAGTTTAATTAAAATAAATAAATAAATGGTTGAGGGCACATAGAGTTGACAATGTCAATTTAAATTATAGCCTGACATGTACATTTTGTAATTAAATCATATTTACAATCTGTGTTTATTTATTATTTTTATTTATCTTTAAATTCAAATTCTGTCCACATTCTCAATAGAAAAGAAATTTAAACATAACCTAAATAACCTCAAGATATAACCTAAATCAATGTAAACTCTTCTGTTGTATGTCCATTATTATCATAAACTATTGTTACTAGAATGTTTTTGTATATAATTTTTCAAAAAAGTGTAGTTAATAGTTTCGCAGAAATTACATCATTTTAATAACTTTATTAATACTTTTACATTTTTAACATGTTTTTATGTATTATACAGCTCATTCATGGTCCCGTTTCAAAGACCCACCTTTATTACGGCCAGATATTTTCTATAGAATCGCCTTCGGTGAATTTACTATGATTATTTCAAACATTTTTTTTTTGTTTGTTTAGAAAGGAAGTGAAATTCCAAGGTTCCGGGTAAATTTTACATTCAATACTTCACTAACATAATCTTACAAAGTCACTTTGGATCTATAAACGCATTCTATTTCAACTTTAATTAAACTCATCTATATCATTACATGAACATCAAAAATTAATGAAGTTATTTGTCTTTTCATATGTAAGTATTTGTAGTTTTGTTTATATATTATTAATATTGGTATTGCTATAATCCAGTTGAACAGGAATTCAGTTATTCATCGAAAGAAAACTTTTAATTTCATTGTTTCCCCTCAAAAATGTAATCTATGCTTTGGCCTATTTCAGTTAATGATCAGATGATCGATCTCTTTTTCATACGGGCACCACTTCATCATTATATAATTGCTAGAAATAGTTGTTGCATTTGTGAAACAATGCATAATATCTGAAAAAGCAGAGGAATTGAAACAAATGTATGAAGTTTATCAAAGACAAAGGTAAGATTGATATCTGATAATAAGTATGAAGGAAGTAAAGTAAACGTTTTTAAGGTAATTTATTATTAATGAAAACAATTTTTTGGAACAAGAAAATCAATAATGGCAAGTATTACTTTTGAATATCACACATCAATATTGAATAAACATTATGCAATCCTTCATTCTACTCTCAGTTACTCTCTGTACTTTTTTACAATTTTTTTTGGGTTGTAATATTGAAATTAATTAGTTTTTTGTTCTAAGTTTCTGTTTAAACCAAGATTTATACTTTAGTGTATTTCAATTTGCATTTTATTAATTGCAAGCAAAGTGAATCAGGAACTATTTTCTTTAAATTTGTTGAGAATATTCAGGCGGACGAACGTGCCTATTGATAAGTTTAGCAGTGGGGTACAGAGTGGGGATGAAGCAACAATAACTACTGTATCGGAGACATTTTCCTGGTAACCTGCGTTTTTCAGACAGTGTGACAACATAGACTGCACAGAGCGAATTTGCTCTGTGCAAGTTTGTGTTGTCACACTGCCTGAAAATCGCATCCTGAAGATGGGCGAACGCCCGAAACCGGTCGATGACCACAAAACGAAGCAGGCTACCACAGAAAATGTCTCTGATGCTTTCCAGCTCTGCGGAACCAACCACCACAGTAACTACTGTATTAGATAGAATTGAACACGTACTCTGAACTTTTATCTCTCAAAAAAGATAATACTGACATTAAAACTGGAAATAAAAATATTGTTCATCAATAAAATTACTCGATGATAACATTAGCAAGCGTTTCATAAATTTCGAAAGGGATTTTAAATAGATAAAGAAAGAAAATTTAATTTTAAAAAAAGAAAATCAACAATTAAAAATAGAATTGAACTGTTGCAAGGGAAACATAAATAATCTCATGAATTTGCACTATTCTAATAGAATTAAAATTAAAAAATGTGCCGTCTAATGATAACGAAAACTTGTTCGAAAAATTAAAATTAATAAGTACCACAATTGGTGAAGAAATCGAGATGAATGATGTTGACTATTTATTCAGGGCTAAAAAGTGTCATTCTATTTTTAAGCCGCCAATAATTTTTAAATTCCTCAGAGTAAATAAAAAAATTGAATTCTTTAAAGCATATAGACTAAATAAAACTAAACTATGGAGTGAATTATTTGATGTATCACAAGTTTCATCTCAAAAACCTCCAATATATATTGAAGAATATGTGCGTAATAAAACTTACGAATTATTTAAAAAAATGTAAGCAATTTACGAAACAAGAAAAGTTAAGATATGTATATGGGTTAATTCAAATTAGAAAACAGGACCAGCTTGATATTATTAATATTAAAGAGGTTCAGGACTAAACCTAATCGATAAAAATATTGATTTAGTGGAAGATAGTGCCTCTGTAATTTCAGAAGGTTCTGAAACTGATTGTACTGATAAATCTGATGTAAGTTCATCTAAAAAACGAAAAATTATGAACCTGAGAACTTGTACAATACCGACATTTTTTGAACAAAGTGCATCTTCTATGGAACCAAAAAAACTGTTAACTACAATTCAAAATAGTGCTAGTATAATCTCGGATAAAGATATTTCTAAAGATAAAATCAATAATAAAGCAATAGACTCTCAGATAAATGCGCCAGATTGCTGTAACGTACATCTGGAAACTTTTTCTCAAATACGAATCGCTTTCTGGAAAATTAGAGGCATGAAAACTTTGTTTTGTACGAATTCTTCAGAATTATTTACTATGCTAGATTGTCACATTTTATGTTTTCTGGAAACATGGACTATCACTGAGGACTTTAATCGACTAAAGTTTTTTGAGGACTATGAATGTGTTGCTAATAAAGCTATTAATGTCCACAAAGGAAGAGCCAGTGGTGGGCTGATGATTCTGGTGAGAAAAATATCCTACGATCGAATATACAAGTTTTATCTTGCACTGAAAACTGGCTTACGGTACATTTAAAATTTTTTGATGAGATTATTGTGCTATGTGTGAATTAGTGGAAATCTGAACTTGCTGATGACGCCCTTCTGAACTTCTTTGCCTCTGAACTTCATGATATATCAGTAATGTTCGGCTCAAATACTGTCATCGTTGGTGGCGATTTCAATGCCCGGATAGCAACACTTAATCCCTTAATTGATGAAATCTTTGAACGCTCAGTGTTGTGTGGATTTCGTTCTGTGCTTGATGATGTAATGTCTCCGAGGGGCATAAAATTAGTGAATTTATTGGAGGAGTATGGTTATTTTGTTTGCAATGGTCGTTCACTAAGCGATTCACCAGGTAATTTTAGTTTTTTATCAGATCAAGGGTGCAGTACTATAAGATCTCATTTGGTGCTCTCATAATAATTTGCAATTTATATATGACTTTGAGATAAAGAATTTTTCAGATATTTCTGATCATTTTGGCGCATTCTCAACTTTAAATATTAATAATCTGGATAATTTTTACAAAGTTGATTTATCTTCAGTGTTAGATGATAAGGGTTATACTATTATTGATAGACAAAATTCTAAATTAGTAATGTATAATTTGATATTAGGAAATGATTCTTCAGTTTATTATAATAGTGAAAATCCTGATTTATTGTTTAACAATTTTAAATGTGCTGTCGTCCTAAATGCTATGAATTGTAGTAATATTATTATAAGGCTTCAATCTAGAAAATTTAAAATTAAAAATCAGCCCTGGTTCTCTTATGAGTGCTTATTAAAGAAAAGAGAAACCTATAAATATTATAGAAATTATAGAAAAAATAAAAATCTGGACAATCTCTCAATTTACCTCAAGTGTAAAAAGTCATATAGATTGCTCACTAACCAATGTAAGTCTTCTTATTTCAATAATATTTCACTCTCTGATATTAAAAACTCAGAATTTTGGAAAACCATTAATAGATTTCGAAAACGAGGAAACGTATATTGTCCCATCTCAATAGAACAGTGGGAATTATTTTATAAATCCCTGGTTCCGCCTAGGCCGGTGATAGATATAGATCTAAATTTTTTCACTGTATTTGACCCAGATTTAGATTCAGATTTTACACTGGAAGAACTAATGGTTAGTGTACAATATTTTGAAAAATCACAAAGCAGCGGGTATAGATAATGAACCAAACGAGTGTTTTAAGTTTTTAAATACCCAATGGTTACATTATTTGTTAAACCTGTTCAATGTTGTTTGGAAATATGAGACAATCCCGAATATTGGTTGAAAGTTAAATTAAAATTTTTGTTTAAAAAAAAATGATGTATCGGACCCATAAAATTACAGACCTATCTCTTTGGTCAACTCTATAACAAAGTTATTTACTAGTATTTTGTACAATAAGGCTTATTACCTGGGTGGAGAGCAGAAGGTTGATACCACAGGAACAGATGGGCTTCCGAAGAGGTAGGGGTTGCGGGGATGCAATATTTGCCTTGGCTGGAGCCATGAGCATAAATTTACGATTAAAGAGGAGGCGCGTGTTTGGAACATTTGTAGACTTGAAGCGTGCTTTTGACTTGGTTCCGCATAGACAATTATGGAGTAAATTAAATGGTCTGGGCCTTAATGGCAAGCTATTAAGAGTGATAATGTCTTTTTATAATGGCACAAATATTGTCATCTCGCAAGGTGATTCCTCTTCTTCGGAGATTCCTTTCACTCAGGGAGTATTAAAGGGTGAAATTTTAGTCCGCTCCTGTTCGCTCTCTATATATGTGATTTAGTATGTTTCTTTGATAGTAATGGTGCACTTGGTGTGGATATTGCTTCTAATAAAATTTAAACATGATCCTATATGCAGACGACATTGTCATGCTGTCTAGTACCCGAAATGATGCGTAATGTCAATTAAATTTGTTAGAAAAGTATTGTCAGCTATGGGGCTTAACTGTGAACGTTGATAAAACTGTTGTCCTCCCTTTCCAAAGAGGTACTAGACTTGGTGAAATTAAACATTTATTTTATAAGTCTTCCAGGCTAAATTTTGTGAAAAAATTTACTTATTTGGGTGTGGCGTTTACAAGTTCCCTAAAATTTCGAACTGCATGTGAGGAGTCTATTAAGAAATTTAACATAACTAATTCACTTGTTACAAATATATTGAGGAATTGCAAATCGAATACGTGGTCGACTAAACTTCGCTTATTTGACGCATTAGCAGAGAGTGTTTTACTTTATTATGTACCTGAGGTTTGGGCTTGTGATTATTCTGATCAAATTGAAAGAGGCCAGATTAGATTCTTAAAAACTATTCTAGGTTTAACGCGAACAAATCCTGACTCTTACGTTCGAGTAGAACAGGCAGAATCCATATCAAATGGAAATGATCTAAAAGAATGTTAAATTGATACCTTAAATTACTAAATATGGATTCAGATAGTTTAACCAAAATAATCTATAATAGAATGGCCGAATTAGTTGATAATTAATCTCATATATAACTGGTGTTGTACATTTATATCCTATTTAATTTCTATTGATAAATTGGAGATTTTGAACATTCAAAGTAGCTCACAATTGGTACGTATTAAAAACGATTTGAGTGAATCTTTCAAAAACTCTTTAATATGTAAGGACATTGAGTTTGTAATGAATTCTTCATTTAATCACTTCCGTTTCTGTAGTTCGTTGACGTTTGGAGAAGAATATTTATTAAATAATAGATGTTATATAAATAAGATCAGGATTTTTGCACAACTGAGATTATTTAACAAAAAATACCCTTCATTATTCCTGAACCTTAAAAAATATAAATTCTATCCGGACAGTTTATGTCCTCTTTGTACGCTAAATCATAAAGATAATATCTATCACTTTCTTTTTTATTGTAACAAGATTAATAAGTTTAGAGAAAAATATTTAGCGAAATATATTATTTATTCTCCTGTATCTAATGAAGAATATGTATCAATGGAAACTTTATTATATAATAGTGACATTAATAAAATTAATGACTTATAGTTATATGTCTTAAAGGGTCTGGAAATGAGGGCAATAAATTGTTTAAATAATTGAAACCGGCATTTTGTAAATTTAAGCTTTTTAACTTGAATGTAATTACTTGTAACATGGAAATGAAAAAGAAAGTTAATAGTTTTAGATTATTAGTTAATTATCTCCATATACTACAGATATCAATGGCCATCATTATTTTCAGAATTATTATTAATGGCTAATGGAAGATTATATTTTAGTTATTTTATACCTTTTGTTTATGAAGACAGGTTGTTCTTTTTATTTTTAAATGTTTCATACCTTGTAAGCGAACTGTTTACTCTTTACTTTTTTATTATTTCTATCTTATGATGTGTTCCTTTTGCTTTTGTATGTTTATATTTATTGTTTGTAATGTTTAGTATACACCGACCCTTTGTATAAGATGCTATGTTGAAAAAATAAATAAATAATAATAATAATATATTGAACTTCACTTAGACAGCCGATTAACTTGGAACCAACACACCAGACTTAGAAGACAGGCTTTGAATCAGAGATTTCGACAGTTACCGATTGCTAGACGGAAACTAAACGACAACCTTTACAACATGATCCTAATTTACAAAACTATAATTCGATCTGTGTGTTCTACCAAACCTTCCAACCTATACAGAATACAAGCGTTCCAATCTAAACTTCTACGACACATTCCTGACGCACCCTAATATGTCTCAAACCTTACACTACACACTGATCTCAATATACCATTCGTTACAGACACAATCACAACCAAATACAAAAAGTTTCACGAAACACTATCACAACATAACAATTGTCTCATCTCCAACTTAAGCTTGCCACAGAATACAAGAAGGAGGCTGAAAAGGAAGTGGCCTAGGGATAGATAACCTTCGCAACCAAACGCCCTAACAATGCCAGGATTATAACCCTAACAATGCCCCTACAGTAGGTTCTCCACTTAAAATCCTCAAGCCAACACTATCAGCAGTGAGCAATATCAATTATTGTTATTTGATTTAACAGATTTTGCTTATACAATAAATAAACTAAAAAAAAAAAAAAAAAAAAATGTAAAAATTGAGATTACATGAAAATTAAATACAGCACATAAATGAACTTGGTTAAATGTAAGTTTGAAGTTTTTATTGTCATATTTAATCGTATACTATATAATGAAGTGATCGTTCACATTAATTACAACAATAATTAAGGCTAATTGATTTGATAGTATTAATACAGACACGATAAAGGCTAGTCCTTCTAATGGAGTGGCTTCTAGACTTATATTTAATATTTTTTTTTTTTTTGGATTGTGTTTTGGTTGATTGACAGATTTTGTATCATGTTTTGAACTTACAGTGCTTAACTTTCATGTTTTTTTTTTCTAACTTATTGCTATGTTTTGCGTGTATTAGATGGATTCATTTATTTACAACTATTGTTGGGAAAATTACAACCAGGTTTCTCCAGGTGTGTGTGTATTTATTTTTCTATTTAGAATTTAAAATAAAAAATTATAAATTATAAAATTATTAATAAAAAAATAGTTTTCTTTAAACGTAATTTTTGGCAGAAAAAGAAGTTAATTCAGTTAGAAAATACGCGAATATATTTACTCCAGACTTTGTATAATACAGTCAGCTGGAGCTTTGTTGTCATTTATAATAATAATACAAAACAATAATGTTGTAGTAATCGTTTTCAAAATTATGGTGGCGTCATTACAATTTTGTACCGCCTACACAATCTAGCGGCACCGTTCAGTACTATATTTTGCAATAAATAGTTCTGGGCAAACATTAGCATTTTGCATTAATTGCTTGAATTTTGTATTGTATATTATGAACTTAAATAGGTCTTATACTTTAAAGATAGTAGTTTAATTGCAACTCAATGATTAAAAGAATTTTGTTTTTTTAAACTTTCATGTATTTTCCTTTAGTAAAACTGTTTAAAATCATTTTATCTAAGTAAAAATTAGTTTATAATATCAGAGATATTTTCTGTGATAGCCTGCTTCTTTTGGTGGTCATCGACCGGTTTCGGGCGCTCGCCCATCATCAGGATGTTTTTGTGAAAACAATGGGATAACATAGACTCTTATGTGCAAATTTAGTTGATACAGTCAAGAGTGTAGTAATGCCTATTTTTTCAGGCGGGCTTAACGTCCAACTACCAAATAGATGTCGTGGACGGAGGCGGAAGCACCTACTTTACTATTAACATTTTTGATTCCAATGTAAAATTTAGCAGTTATAAGCGGGACTCGAACTGGGATCCTCCCACTTACAAGTCCATGCTCATAACCACTACACCAACACCCGCCCACAGTCAAGAGTGTATCAAGTGAATTTGCTCTGTGCAAGTCTATGAAATCACACTGTTTTGACAAAAGCATTCTGATGATGGGCGAACGCCCGAAAGCGGTCGATGACCACCAAAGCAGGCTATTACGGAAAATATCTCTGATGCTTTCTAGCGCTGCGGAACCAACCACAACTAGTTTATGATATGGTTGTCTACATAATATTGACGCTAATAGCTGTTCGAATTTACTTTTTCAAAAAATTCCAAAAACGTTCAAATCTCCACGTTTCATCCGTGGATGAGGAAAAAAAACTCATCTGTTAACTTCTAAATACTATGTATTGCTGTTAATTTCCCAGTAATTGACAAAAATTTAAGTTTTTTTTATTTCCATGTTATTTTATAAATCATTGATTATCCAACTGCCTTTATGTTGTTTAATATGTTTGCATTAAAATTTCATATTTTTAACTTTAAATTTAATTAATAAAAATAAAATAAATTTGTCTCACACAAGGAAATAATTATTATGAATTTCAATATTATTTACTAAGTTTTACATCAAATCATTTGAATTTTAAGGGAAGAATGATTTCTATTTGGGTGATGTAAATAAATAGTTTAAAATTTTACTTTTCGCCTATAAATGGATCGAAATTCAAAAGGTAAACATAACTCATTTAATAAGTAAATATCTAACAGTATACAACAGTATTCTCTTGTCTGTTGTATAATTCAGAGATTAGCTACTATCTCCAGTGGTTTTGATTGGGGATACTTTAAATCTAGATTATTCAGTATCATAAAACTGCCTTAGCATTGTTTTGATATCTTATTTATTTAATATTATTAGTAAATGGAATAATCGTAGCCGTAAAAGTAAACAAAACAGAAATATTAGTTTTATGTGTATTAATACACAATAGAAGCATTTATTAGAAATTTTAAATTTGAAGAAAAACGGTTAACCGGAAGTATGATTTTACAGAATTGGTTTTTGAGTTGTTTGGGGGGGGGGATTTTTCTCGAAAACAACTACAACGATTTCCTTTAAACATGATATGCTAAACTTTACTGATAAATACCTATCGCTTTTAAGTGAAAGGTTTTTTCCAGGATTTTTGGGGGATTATGAGGGGGGAACAATAGCGTCAAACTTATTTGCTTATTTTCCTTCGTTAGATATTATTTATGCATTTTTTATTCTTCTATTTTGGGGTACCGCACATTGTACTAGAAAAGTAGAGATAACAGACACTAAATATCATTCCGCACTAATAATATTGTCAAATAATTATTGAGGATGAGTATTTATTATTGTAAGGATGATATATTGGCTAATAATAATTGAGGATGACTTATTTTGCGTTATTCCATGCCAGAATGAGCTATGGAGTGGAGCAATGGGGATCCTCATCTGATACTGTTAAAATTTGTAAAGTGCAAAAAAAAAGCGATTAAAACGATGTCGAAAAAAAAGTTACATGAATAGAATAGAATCGGGGGGGTGGGGGTGGGGGTGAGCCTCATTCCATTGCGATCTACAAATTGAGCTCTATTGTGGATCCCCTTAAGTTACAGAACAGCCCCCAGCTTTGCCCTCCTAATCAATCCTAGCAAAGCTGAGAGCGGCTCCGTCATGAAGCTTCCAGCTTCGGGATTGCCCGTCCCCAATTGAAGAAACCTAATCCTCGCCAGGCCGGCGCACTCACAAAGGATGTGCGCCGGGGTCTCCTCCTCTACCTTGCAGAATCGGCAAACCGCACTATCCGCAAGTTGTAGGTGGTGCATGTGTCTATTCAGCCTACAATGCCCTGTTAGTAGACCCACAATTAACCTTATGTCCCTTCAGGTTTGGCTCAGTAGGCCTTTGGTAAACCAAATGTCTTTTAATGAAGAGCTTTGCCTGCCTCTGTCCTGGTGTCCCTCCCACCAACGCAGATGCTGATCTTCTATCCACCCCTTGATAGAAGTTTGGATGAGGCTCCTGGACAAGCCGCAGAAGGGTTCGGGGCCTATAAAGGTATCCTGCGAGCCCTCCCTCGCTAGGGCATCCGCCCTCTCATTGCCCAGGAACCCCGCATGTCCCGGCACCCAGGCGAGTGTCAGTTTATTCCGAGTACCCACCTCGGTGAGGGCAAGTAGGCAGTCCCACACCAGTCTTGAGACTATTTGGTGTGAGGAAAGTGCCTTCCGGGCTGCCTGACTGTCGGAGTATATGGCCACTCTTCTACCCACTATCCTTTGCCTTATAATCTCCCTAGCGCAGAGTTGTAACGCCACGACTTCAGCCTGAAAAGACCGTGGCGTACTTCCCTAGGCTGGCCTTAATTTTAACTTTAGGCCTGCCCCCGTAGACCCCAGCTCCGACCCCAGTCGGAGTTTTGGATCCATCTGTATACCAGATCGAGTTACCGAACAGGGGTGGGTCGCAGCCCCATTCGCCTCTGCTCGGTATGACAATATGGAAGTTCCTTTCGAAAAAATACTTATAAACCATCCTATCCGTTGGCATCCCCAGAAGATAGTCCGCCTTGATTTCCTCAATCAACCTCTGGTTATTACGATCGTGCCTAGAGGTGATGGGAGGCGGCCCCTGCAAGAGCCTATGTATTCCCATTCTGGCTTCGCCTAGAACGAGAATGTGTAATGGTGGCAGATTGAGGAGGACTTCCAACGCCGCAGTCGGGGTGGTCTTCATGACCCCCGTGGAACCAAGGCATGCTCGCCTTTGGATCCCACCGAGCCTTTCCACTGCCCCCTTCTGCAACGTTTTGGTCCACCAAACTACCGACCCATATGTAACCATGGGTCTGATGATCCTGGTGTAGATCCATAGTGACAAACTTGGGCGCAAGCCCCAGTTTCTCCCACAAAGCCGTCTGCATCTATTAAATGACGCATCGGCTCTGTGAGAAATTTTGTCAATGTGTTGATTCCAAGTGAGTCTTCGGTCGAAAGTAACGCCAAGGTACTTCGCCTCCGTCGCAAATGGAATCGGGGTGTGCCCAAGTAATGGAGGCCTAAGGCCTTCCAACTTGTGGCGCAACGTGAAAGGAACTATTATGGCTTTGAAGTTACATGAAAGTGGAAGACCACTATTTCAAAAGCTACAGATTTATGACTCTGCCTTCTTTGTACATATACAAGCTGGCCTTAAGGCAAAAAAAAAAAAAATAAAGATGCAGTGACTAGAGGAAATCAACACCAGTATATAACATAAGAAGCAAAGAAAATATTGTCTTACTTGTGACAAGGTTAAAGAAAACAGAATGGCTTCCAAATGTCGTTTTAATAAGAATTTTTAATAAAATCCCAGTGAATATAAGACAGTTGGAAATAAGAAAATTTGAGATGATTTTGAAAAAGTTTGTAACTTTTCAACTGTTTTTATAGTGTAAAAGAATTCACTGATCCAAAAACTGGAGCATTAACGACTTTAAACTAAAGTGAATAGTTTGATGTTTGTTTGTTGGTGGTTGGTTAGAGTTCAGTGCTAATTCAGTTTACATAATACTACAGTCTTTTAAATATTTTATACATTCTTATGAAGTGTTGTTATTGACGTGCCTTTTGTATTTTATATGTTCAGGTTGAAATAAAAAAAAAAAAAAGGGGGGGTAAGAGTAAGTTGTGTGAGTGTTTCCATCAGAATTTTTCTACTTAGAAATAATATAACCGAAAAAATTATACAGAATATAAATTTTTGTATTCCTCCTTTTGAATATAATTTCTTCAGTCGTTATATGTAATAGGCTTAATATTAACAGAAATGGAAGAAAATTTATTAAAAAGCTCACCATAATATCCATTTTTTAAATTATTCCTTATGTCCCAATTAGAATAATAAAGTCATAATACTATACATATTAAATTTTGTTAAATTATTCTGACCATGATCTGCATCATTATGTTAAAAAAAAAATTAAAAATATTAATATAATTTTTTACATCAACATGAATATACAATATTTAAGTTGTAAAAAACTATAAAAAAAAAAAAAAATCCATAAAGAAACTAATTGGCAGTGAAAAATTTATGGGTTTCAATTCATTATAATAATTATCTTTATTAGTAGTCACATAAAAAGATTATATTTCCCAGCCATAATATGCGCCGGCAAGGACGCGTTTACTATTAATAATAATAATAATAATAACAGCCTTTATTACCAATTAATTATAAAATATACACAAAATGCTACTTGAAAATAAACTTAAGACAGAAATTAGCAAATAACTCTTTAAAATAAAATAATTCTTACATTTGATAAAACAAATCACTAAACTGAAATAAAACCCAAAATAAAAGAAAACAAAATAATTTGATTGGTAACTAGGCCCATCTTAGGGCACAGGTCTCTACTTGTTTCTTCCAACCATTCTTGTTTTGTGCTGCCCTGCTCCACAGTACCCCACAAAATTTAGCCAGATCGTCATTCCACCTCAAGAACTGTCTTCCTCTTTTCCTTGTTTTGTCCAAAGGGATCCATTCAGTTAATATCCTCGCCCAGTTATCCACCCTCATCCTGGCCACATGTCCTGCCCAATCCCATTTAAGCAATAATGCCGCTTTCACCATTATTCACGTCCTTTAATCCGGTTTTCCTTCTAATTTCCGAATTCCTAATTTTTTGTGATCTTCTTATTCCCAGCATACTCCTTTCCATCGCAGTCTGAGTAGTTCTAAGTCGGCACTTAGGTCTCTTGGCCCAGACCTGCGCTCCGTAAAGAAGGGAGGGGAGGATACACGCCTCAAATACGCGGTTCTTTAGCTGGATGTTCATTCTGCCTTTAAAAATGAATTTGAGGCTCCAGAAACTTTTCCAGGCAATGGCAATGCGTCTATTTACTTCTTTCAGAGTGCCATCACTGAATGATATGAGCTGACCCAGGTAAATAGTGCTCTCAATCCATTTCAATTTATAGCCTTCAACATATACATCCCGAGCACCATTGTCGTTAGTCATTAAAAAAGTCTTTTCCTCATTTATCCTGAGTCCAGCTTCTTTTCCTCTTTCACTTAGTTCAGTGATCATGTATGAAAGCTGTTGCAGTGATTCTGAAAATAGTACCACATCGTCTGCAAAGCGGAGATTTGAAAGAAAAATGCCGTTAATTTTTATTCCTTTTCCGTCCCATTCTAAACCTCGGAAAACCTCTTGAAGAGCACAATTAAAGAGAATGAGAGATAGAGGATCTCCTTGTTTAACTCCTCTCTTTACAGGGAAGTACGGCCCAGTTTTGTCCAAAACTACCCTCGCTACATTACCCTTATCCCAATTCTTAATCACCTGGACAATATTCCCATCAACCTCCTGGCTTATCAGAGTTTTGATTAAAAACGAGTGATTAACCATATCAAAAGCCTTTTTGTAGTCAATAAAGACCATATAAATTTTCATCTGATACTCTCTAGCTTTTTGTATAACCATGTTTAATGCATGAAGGTGGTCAATAGGGGAGTAACCACTTCTAAATCTGCTTGTTCAGATGGTTGCTGAGCATCTAGGCTTCTTTTGATCCTAGTTTCAATTGCCTTCGCGAACACTTTCCCTATACCAGCAGTTAAACTAATAGGTCTAAAGTTATTAATATCAGAATAACTTCCTCCCTTGTGAATAAGAATTATATCTGACATCTTCCACTGCCTTGGTATCTCCTTCAATACTATTATCTTATTAAATAGCTCTGTTAATGGTACAACTAATGACTCCGAGGGGAATTTTATTAATTCATTTGAAATTTTATCCCGATTAGTTACTTTTCCCATTTTTAATTCCTTTATAATAGAGCTAATTTCAATATCCAGAAAAAAGGAAAATTAGAGGTGGCAGGCGTACCCAGACTACTACATTCAGACTTATCTTCATATAAATTTTTATAGAATGTTGTTGCTATCTGTATTATATCTATTCTATTAACCCTTGCCCTGCCGTTTTTATTTTGAAGAGCTGGTATTAAAGTTTTACCAGTGGATAAGTAAGATCTGGCTTTTTTAATTGCTACTTCATTCTTTAAAAGCCTTTCAACTATCGTGTTATCATAAATAGAAATATCTTTGCGAATATTATACTTAACTTGTTTACAGAGCAAATTATATTCCAATCTTTCCGTACTCGATTTTTTCTTTTTCGTTTTAGCCTATCTCTCTGTCCTATTAATTGCTTTGTAGCTTCACTTAATTTACCAATCAGTGTGTGGCGGTTCTCTTTTTGATGATCTAATTGCAGCATTCTTAATTGTTCCTTCGATTTTGTTATAGAATTCTTGAACTGTAGTATTTATTAAATTCAAGTTTTTTTATAGTAGTTTCTACTTTCTGGCAATAGGCTTCCGTTTGCAAGTATTGTGGCTTCAGGATGTTTTTAATCTTTAAATGCCTGTTTTCTATTAATAGTTATAATTGCTTTCACTAATCTGTGATCTGTATAGAAAATAAATTTGTTTACGATTTCAACATTTCTAAATATTGACTTTTGGGAAGAGGTAATAAAATCAATCTCGCTTTTAAAATTTTCAATTGGTGCGATTCAAGTCCATTTTCTGCCTTTTCTTTTTCTGAAGTAAGTATTCATTATTTTTAGGTTGATTAATTGGCAAAACTCTACCATCCTGTAGCCTCTCAGATTACGACAGCCATACCCATATGGTCCCATGATATTATCTTCTTCTTGTCCTCGATATCCTATTTGGCTGTTAAAATCGCCCATCACAATTATTAGGTTTTTGGAGTTCACGTTTAGTTTTGATAACTCTATAGAAAGTTGTTCATAAAATATGTCACATTCCTCTTCTGTAGAAGCGCTAGTAGGTAGGTGTATATACTTGGAAAACTATAAGGCGAGTGTTTCCAAACCTGAGTTTAATACATGCAATACGGCTAGAGATAGGATTGAATTCTTCAAAATTTTTCTTTAACTCGTTGTGGATCATAAAACCTACTCCTTTACATCCAGATATATCATTAAAATACATAAACATATAGTTGTTTTTCCGTTCCACAGTTTGTAAACCTCTAATTTTAACTTCCGACAGACCCAAAATACTAATATTATTATTATTAAGTGCACTTTCTAATTCAATAAGTCTTTCTTCTAGCATAAGTGTTCTGACATTGAGGGTACCTATACTTAAACATTTTCCTCTAATATTATAGTTAGCCATATGTCAGATATTTGTGGGTTTAATTTCCTTATCAATTAATAAGGAGGATTTGGTCTGATACTTCCTCGGGGACCAGCCTTTCTGGACGATTGTATTTTTGTCATTCCTATTGTATAAACCTTGACTGCCAATATTTCTTCGCCGAGTGTGCCCAGTTACCGCTTGATATCATTTTTCCTTTGCTTTACTACTCCCACTCTTTAAAGATCGAGATTTACTTCCATCTGAGTCTGAGTTTTCTTTATCTTTAAAAAAAAGCCGCTATGTTCTTATAACTTGAAGACCGACCTAATTGTTTACTTTCCGTTTTATATCTTTTCTTTTCTTTCTGCACCTTGCCTTCTACTTTCGGGGACTTGTCCATCGTTTTTTTTACTACCTCTAAAAACTTCTGGCATATTTTTAACAATAAGCTTATCATATCTAATGAACGCTATTTTACCAGATTCTCTTGCCCTTAACATTGGTCCTATTAATTCTTTTCTTATAGCTCGAACTTCCATTGGGAAGTCTTCAGAAATGTAAACATTTTGACCTTTAAGGAGCTTCCTACTTTTTAATATCATTATTTTTTTCCTGTAAGTAGGTAATTTCAGCAGAATCGGCCTACATTTATCTTCAGATTTTTTCCCTAATCTTTTAACCAAATCTAATTCATCTTCTACTAAATTTACTTTAATATTAGTTTTAAGAAAAGATAGCACTTGTTCTTCAAGAGCGAAATAATCACAAGCATTTATTTCATCTAAACCATGAATAATTAAATTTTGACTACATGATTCCCTTT
>JAAEAF010009593.1:0-46894 GCA_011037195.1 Triatoma infestans
TCAGACGGTAGTCTCGAGGGCGACCACGTTCTGTCAACAGAGAGAATCTTTACCATCCATATATAAGTCTTCCGGATTGGGCGGATAACGTGAACCGGACAAGCCTGGATTTGGACTACGACAATTTTTCTTTCGTCGATTTTTACGCGCCTGTCGGCATTTGAAACAAGCGGTCACGGCTATTAACAAAGTGAGCACAATCAAGGCACCGCCCCCAATGGCCACATAAAGTACGGGTACGCCGAATTGAAATGCACAATTTGTTTCTTCTTCGTCGAAACCAGATGGGCAGTGTTTAGCTCCGTCACACCATAGTGCTGAACTGATACAGGCGTTCAGTTCCGGACATCTGAAACATTAGAATTACACAAAACATTACAATGATATAGCTATGGATATCAAGACAAAAGAGTGGTGAGTCTCGCAATCTAGTGTAATTTTGGGGGAAGGTTGTTCAGAAGTCGGGTTTCATGAAACAAGCTTTTCTAACCAATAATATTCCTTTACGGTTGCTAGGCTTCATATCCTGTCTACAGTATATCAGTGCCAGGAAGGCGGCTCCATTAATAATGAAAGAACTCTGGTAACAGGGGAGATAGTTTGACCAAAATTAACAAATGACTAAGGGCTTAATCTGTATTGTTAATCTGATTTGTGGCCTCAGGATTAATATTTTCTATACTTGAAGAGAAAAAAAGATGACTGCGACATTGCAGTGTGCACTGTTGTAAAGCGTTGAAATTTCGCCCTTCTATATCATGGATCATGGGATCTATGTTGTGTGTCTGCTTTTGTAACATAATAGAATTAGTGATTCGGTAGAATAGGGATTTACTGAACCCGAAGATAAATTTTTGAACTTAAAAAGATCTCACTTAAACTAATAAATTATAATAATAATAATAAATATCTTAATAATAATAAAGTATTTGATTCTGCCGCGTTCCACGAATTTGGTAGTTAGACGTTATGCCCGTCTGAAAAAAGAGGCCTTACTATAAATAGGCTGCGGAATAATAAAAAAATTCTAAGATAAAATATTGAGGTATTTGTTAAATAAAGTAAAGAATGAAATCGATAAACTATTTGATTTAATAATTGTCAAAAGAAGCATTAATTGCAAATATGGACAAGAAATTGAATATATTTCAGAAAATGAGGGAAGAAATCACATTAAACTTGAAATGCAGATTAACAATAATAAATACTGTGGTTAAAGGATTTAAGAAAATGACCATCATTGCCAAGTATGAAGTAAAAGAATAAATAGACCTAAGAGGGTGAAAATTACAAAATGATCATTGAAGATGACGTTAAGATAAAAGCTGAGGAAAGTTGCAGACAGAGAAGAAATTAGAGCAATTAAAAGTAATGATAAAAGTGGAGGGGAGAAAGTTAAAGAAGCTAAGAGAGAATTCAAATTAAGTTCAAGTCAGGAGCTAATAATGAAGAGAGAACGGTGAGCATTACAATAGATGAAGAAGGGAACGGAAATGAACCAGCTAAGGAAAAGCATAATAATACGCAAAATCAACATAGTAACTGAAGAATGCATCGATGAGTTGTAGAATTAAGTCTGGTGAAGAAGATAAGGAAGAAGTCAGTACTATTTCGACGAAACGCAAATCTATAAAATAAGTTCAAAGATAGTAAGAGCTTTGATAAATAGACTTTAAAAGGAAAAAATGATGAAGTAAAAAATGAAGAAGAATTTGAGGTTTGAGGAAAATTTTGTGAGCAGCAGACACTTCCCAAGGGAACAAAGGCGGAATTCGTTAGAAAGACTGCTGAAGGAATGCATGTCATCTAGAATGAATGAATGAATGAAAGTGTTTATTAAGAAAATGATAACAGACAAAAAAAGTAATAAAATAAAGTAAAAATACAACTTTTTAAGCATAGAAAAAAAAAATATAAAAAAAGAACAAAAACACTTTTAGACAATGGACTTAAGTCCATCTGTCGAGAGTTGTATACATCCTTCAAATATAAAATTACATGAGTACAATCTGTTCTATAAAAATATAATTTCACTTTATTACTAATTGGTACATAATAAAAGAACAAAAAACAAAAACCAGAACAAAAGAGAATAATAATGATTAGGAAGTAATTATTTACAAAACATAAGATTAAATTCTCGAAAAATCAATATTTTGCATGTCATCTAGATGTACGAGCAGGTTCTAAAATAAAGAGGAAAGATAACAGCCGCGGAGTGTACCCACTAAGGTTGATGAAATCCAAATAAGCAAAAAAAAAATATTGGAAAGAAGCAAAGATGTCTTCCAGGCATGGCCGCCAAAACGGGCGAAAAGGAAGTTTTTCGAAATGAACAGACTGTAGGAGGGGATTATCTGGTGACAAGCTGGAAAAAAAGAAGTAAATATTTAGAAATATTTAACCGCATGATTAGTGTTTTCATTAATATGAAGACAGAGAGGGCAAGAGAGAAAAGAAAACTGTATTGTGAAAGAGGACCATTAGAAAGTGTTGAATAGGGAGGGATTAGCTCAGTGGTAGCGCGCTGGACTAGCAACGCGGAGATCCGAATCCAGCAGGCTGCCCTTAGATTTTCTCTACAGCACACTGTCCGGTTACCTAAAATAAAGGATTTAAGTCTGTAGCTAGAGAACACTGTTCGGAGGCCGGCAGTGCACTGAGAAGGCTCAGGGAAACACAATAGATCTTTCAGGTCAAAGTGCATATTCCCTTAAAAAAAAGTGTTAAATGTCGTATGCACTGTGTCGTGTGATCTATGTTGAGCGTTTGCTTTTGTAAGATAGAAGTTGCTCTCATTTGGGTAGTTTTTTATTAGTAGGCTAATAAGTTATTAGCTTCGACTAGTTAGTAAGCCTAGCATGTAACCATACAGATTACTAACAAACAAAAGCTAATTGGTCGGGTATTTTATCCGACGTAGCATGCAAATTCCTTTTGTTCCTGATCGGTTTCGGATTTTCGTCCATCGTCAGAGCAAATTCAGCAACTTAGTGTAGAACTTGCTGGGTGTAACAGAAACATTGCGTTGAAGTGAACTCTCTACACGAACTTGGTGAATTTGCTCGACGATGGATGAAAATCCAAAACTGGTCAGAAACAAAAGGAATATACATGCTAAGACGGATAAAACACCAGATGTTATCCAGCATTGCGGACCCATCCACATATTCAACAAAAGCTAATTGGATTCGCTCAATTCAGTCCAGCTAGCCAATGGCCCACATCTCAGACGTCTGTAAACAGGAAGCAATCACCAAACGGACAAAAGCAAGAACTAAAAGTAAAAAAATTGACTTTCAGCATCTATTGAGCATTAACAGTTGTAATATAGAATAAATCACTGTATAACCCTACTACTTCAACTCGTGTTTCTTCTGCATTTAATTTAAATTAAATAACGTAACTATTTAATGACGTCCATATCCAAATTGATTACAAATTATGTCAAAATTAATTATTATTAGTGTACAACTGAAATTCTGCAGTTGAATTTTCGATTAGAATCACAGCTTTGTACTGCTCCCGGCTTATTGAAACTTACTGCCTATATTGCTAGACGGATTGAAAACGACGATGAAATTGAAATTCCTATATAGCTTTCCAAGTTTAAGCTTTCTACCAACTTTCAACTGCTGCTAACTTTCGGCGTACTGATTAGAGAGTCAGGCCAACTTAAGATTTCTGGATGTTTCAATAAAATGCCAAACCAATATCTACTATAAACTTTATTGATATTAATAAAAAGAATTACACTTACCTGTATGGGCAATCAATCGTCGTGGAAGACATAACAAACGATGAAGTGGCCGTCAATAATGGTCTTTTGGAAACTTCCATCCAAGAAACTGAATAACTTCCTGGCTCTTGCTCAAGAAATTCCACTACAAACGATCTCGTATTTGGATTCAATATCGATATAGACGTACTATGGTTCCATCCATCAGAGAATACTTCGACAACACGATGTGTATTTATTGGTGGACCTTCCTGAGGACATACAACTTTTGGATCTCTTGTTTCAATACCAGAATACACGATGATTCGATTGGATGTTTGACATTGAAACATGTCGCTTTTCCATCGATTAGACGGTAGTTCATAGCCGCGAACTTTTAAATAGAGGAAATTGTTAGTATTATCGTCCGGCTCGATAAGCCATGGATGTTGATCACAACCCACGTTTATATTGTCGAACACACCGTTGATGCTCAGTTTTTCGGCAATAATCTCATTGATGTCATCATTCTTTCTTGTACGCGGACTTTTCAAAGCTATATCACCTGAAGATCCGCGTAGTCTCCTTCCTTTCTTATATTTAATACAATTTTCCACGTCATCTTCAGAAAATGTCGATATAAACTGATATTCACCTTCGAAATTGAAATGATTAAAGTCCTGCGTAATATTCATCAGCGTAACAGTGAAATTCACTTCCACCGATGAAGACGTAAGCGTAGTTATCACCAAGAGATCGGAAAGATTAGAGCAAAGACAATCTCTTGGTAGCTGAACACCAGGCCATGGATATTCAGATATCCACAATTCCGCAATGCCAGTAGCGTTCGGCGAATAACTGTACACACATCTCCATCGTCCAGTCCGAGCATCCTGTTGCGTGCTACAAGCACGACCGCCAAACGTTGCCTTAGTTAACGTCAACTGGACACGTTCACCAAGTGTAGGCTCAAAGCGTAAAATACAACTGAGATTATGCGCCCCTCCGCGGCCATAATAGAAAACACTTTTCGGTGATTGAAATTTACCACCTGATGGTGATGTGATTGATGATGTGAACACACGGTCACATGGATTAGCCGATCCTTTGACATGTACTCCTTCTAACATAGTGTCTACGAATTCATAGCGCACCATAAAATCCAATGGAAACAATACCGAGCCTTGTTTGAGCGTTTGTTCTAGGGTCAGTTCACTGCCGGATGACACGTAACTTTCCGACGGAGAACACGGGCGTGTAAATCTTGAGCTATTACTTAAAAGTGTATGATCACAAAGTCTTGGTACTTCATCCTTGCAAAATTCACCAAGTAGGCTGACGTTCATCTGTTACATAATAAAACAGAAACATAAGCTTTGTTAGATAAAGGAAATCATCGATAGAAAAAAATAAAACTGTTATTTCAATTAAACTAATACATACCTGTTGCCCAGGTATGGATGTAATCCTTCCATCCCATATCCTAAGCCTGGCATTACATTCAGCGGTCAGTTGATAAGCAGCCGGATCAGCTGGAGCTGCATGGTATTTGATAAATGAAACCCAAACGGTTTCATGTTTACGTCCTTGGAAATGATAACGACAGGTAGTGTTTGGTGGTAATGAATGGCGTGGATTTTCCAGTATACCCCAAGCGGAATCAAAACTGGTCAATAAAATCTCACAATGGTGTACATCACGGACGTAGTGATGCGAACGTGAATCTACGAAAAGTACCTGTAACAGAAATATATAAACCCTGTAATTTATTTAATCCACTGGTTTATTAGTGTTAATTATTAGGTTCTGGAAAGAGTCAAGATCAATGTCCTTGGAAAAAAAGAAGCTCGATTGGTCTGTGGGAAGGTTTGGTCTCACGGTAATGCAAGCAGGAATTGGCATGATTTCAGTAATAAACAAGCTCATTCGCCGAAGCGTGTAACTGGGTCAATAATTAGGTCAGAATTTCTCATTTTGCCAGGATAATATACACAAGTTTCTGAATTTATTATTTTTTTGTTTGTGTTTATGGGAGCTCAAAAAAAAAGAAGTATTTCCTGTAGAAACTCAATTTCTGAAATAAATTTCAGTATTTCTGATAAAAACTCAAATCTGAAACGAAAGCAACACTTTCAACACAAGCACGCACACATAGACACACAAAAAATAGCCGGTGTTGTTAATTAGTGGTAGCATTCATTTTATTACCTCGGGCTATTTCAAATGACAAAATTATTGAAATACTTGAAACTGCGGCATTAATAAAGATTTCCTCGCCTCCCACCACTAGCGTCATTGATCTGGAAACTATGTCGTTTATTAGTATTGTCTGGGAATTTAATGCATATCACGTGATCATTTCACTATAAAGTTTATACTTTTTTAATTAATTACAATCAAATGGAATTTTTCAATTTAAATTACCATCAACTATAATTTTTCGACCAAGTTGTTGGAAAATATTGCATGGCAAATTTATATTATTGTAATTAATTCAATCCGTTTTTACTCTTTTATACCAGTATCTATTTGTTGCATCCCATTCACATCTATTAATGAATTGAAAATAATATTTTCACTGTTTCCTAATGTGTTGCTGAAGGATGGAAATGAAAGTAGTTTCTGAAGCTGAGTTTTCACTGAAAATACATGTCTTGCGGTTTTAGAAGACAAAAAATTTGACACGAGATTGCAATACTTCCTCGTAATAGGAATGAGAGGCAGTAACAATGTTTGGTAGCGATTGGTCTATGAATGAGTAGATTATGTATATGATAAACATACTCGTAATATATTAGAAAATCTGGTGTGAAACACTCACACGACATTCTCTTACTTCTTGTAATTCAATTTTTATATAAAATGACAAATTTTTTTTAAACTCAAATGTTACATATTTGTCCCGACCTAAATGTAGAGGTGGTGGGGGATAAATACTTACTAAGCTGCTATTAATCTTAGATGTGATAGGGGGATAGGTACTTACTAAGCTGACTATTAATGTACAATATCAATGCACTAAGACTAACTGTACAATTTGTCAGTTCCAATTAGTGCAGTAAGCGAAAGTTGTGTGAAACATCAGATTTGTTTGTATCTGTTTAACAACTATTTTCATAAGTGAGGCCCCCCTCCCACCGCGGTCGCGGTAAATAAAAAATAATGTTATTGATAGTTCAGCCTGTCCCTCACAAAACGTCTGTCTGAGAGTCTGAGAGTCTTGTTTACCATCTCGATATTGTTTAATCGTCCTTCCCGTTTATAATAATATTCACTTTCTTTTCATTTTGAAATTGGCACTGTGTTTGTAATTATTATCCATCTCCATAGCGGTATAGCACCACTTGCTATCTCAGAATTAGTTAGTCGGTTTTTAAACTTATTTTGTAAGGTTCGGATGTTCTGTTTAATTGTATCTAATTCATTTCTCACCTTGTTACAGCACTCACCATTTCATTGATGGTCGTTTGGGTTTTTCTTTTTGTTTCATTCAGAATAATTTAGAATTCGTGATCCACTTCCTCCCCGATTTTATTAGCGTCCATTCTAAATAAGTTCATTTGTTCATTTGTTATGCTGTGCCCTATTTGATATGTAGTATTTGTTTTTGTAATTGTCTGTCTAAGGTTGATGCTGTTCTACAAGGTCCAATTTATTTTTATTAGTGGTGTCTTGTCCATCCTACTCATTTCTGCTACGATCGTATTAAATCAAGCCCTGTGTGATGCATTGCCATTGTCAACTTGTAAATTTTTACTTTCTATCTAATTGTCGCTACTGAGGAATTTATTTTTTAGAATCTTTTCATCCAAAAATATTGTCTAAGACAGTTGGTGCTTTACTATCGTTCACTGTTGTAGCCACAATACTCGCACTAAGGCACCCTGCGGAAGAGCTCTTACTTAGCTTTAAATATTTCTTTCAAAATAATTTGCAATAATACCACTGCGGTTATTGAAGCGACAAATTTATTTTTATCACCTCAGTTAGGTTAACCAGTTATTTCTAATATTTGTAATTAAAAGAAATTGTAAGAAGAAGCAATTTTAGAAGTCCATATATTTACTTTAATAGTGTATTACAACTAGGATACATCTTTAGAATTTTAATTATACTTTATTATAGATATATATATATATAATATATTATATATATAGAGAGAGATAGAGAGAGAGAGAGAGAGAGAGAGGGTGAGAGAGTGAGAGGAGTACACCTAAGTTTTCCATTTAATTGTTCCACTTTATCAAAGTGATCGTTATCTAGGACACCAGGGACCCGTTTTCTCGACCTCATTAAAAAAACAATATATTTTTCCCTCGTTTAATTTAAACTCTCTAATTTTTTTTGTTTGTTGATAAAATCAGACACAGCACTATCATATGACCGCTTAGGTATAAAGTTAGGTAGGGCTTTATGATTAATAATCTTTTTAACATTTATTTATTCATTTATTGTATTTGCCTTTTTTATTTTACATTTTATTATTGTTCAATATGGTTTTAAAGTATTTCCCTCACTTCTATTCACATGTTATATTTTGACGAATTTCCTTCACACTTGATACTTTTACTAAATTTAACTGGCATCAGTATTGCATGGACGGCTGGGAGGACCTAAACTAATAGAACGACACTTATTGGGAAGGGACATACTCGGAAAACCGTTTGAAACGAAGTGATACATCTGTATACGTATAGTTAGTATATACCAAGTTCAAACAAATTGTTGGTAACTTTAACTCGAGAAAATCACAGAAACCAGAAAAAATAACCTGCAACCAGGAACGTCGCGATTTCCGGTCAATCAACTTTGTTCAAACCCAAAATTGTTTTGCACTCTTTGCCTCGGTAAGTTTTGTAGAAGAAGTGGGTCAAATAAATGCTAAATCCGCTGCCAAACCTGTAATACTACTGTGGCCACTCTTAGCTGTCAGTGTTTGGACATAGAATATATAGGACGCCTGAAACGTTTACATTTTCTTGTTAATGAGTGGCGTAAAATAGAGTTTGTCTTCATTGGATGTCTTTGCGTTGAGTGTCCATCAACGACAATTACAGGCTCTTAATGTCTTTATCAGTGTCTAAGTTGTAAGTGTTGTTAGGCTGGGGATACCGACAGGAAGCGGCGTGAAGATTCCTAGGTCCACTTACACCTCTACAAGATAAACACCCTTTATATCACTTATTGGGGTAGCGAACCATCTGACTACATTGACCTTAGACCGAGTTACACTTCTTTTTATCTCAGCAAAACTAACTAATTAAGGTCTCACAATATGCGGTGAGTATGCGAAGATTCAAAGAAAATTACTGAAGTGAATTTCGTGGAAAATTGAAAATACCATATTACTGGAGTCGTCCTGTCGGTTAATGGATTTAGACCGATTCTTTCCTATTAGATAAGATGTCAAAAAGAAAAAGAAAAATGTCAAGTAGCTTCATATGGTTTTCAAGTTTGAACATTTTTAGCTTTTATATTTTTTTTCTCAACTTCTGGACGGTACCCGAGTACTTTTTCCTTTACTTAGAGATCTTCTTAGTGCAGTAAGATGGAATGGAATCAATAGCCGGTAGATTCGTCCCAAGAAAGCTAGACTCATTCATAAGCAACCGCATCCAGTGGCTACAAAGCTCACTTTAACTCATACACACTCTCTCTATCATACCCACTGCAATGGATCACTACATCAACCACAATCTTGAAAGGTTTACCTCGCTAGCCACCAATGTTAGAACAAGCAACAGTTCTGACGTATCACTTCATCTTCAAGCGATTCGCAACATCATTCTATTACATTCATCACACTACCAGCCAACCATCATCACCTCTATCCGCCGCTATATATACACTATTCTCTTCTTACTCAGTGAAAAGGTAAATTGTATATATTGTGAGGTTAGTGTGCCATTTCATGTGTTCATTCAATCACCATCAAGTCCCTGCTACTATTACCAAAACAACGTAAAAAAAAGAAGACTAAAAGCCATAAAAATTAACTAGTACCCTTTTTGTGAAGCAGCTGTGGTTATTATTCTTCTGTGCTTTTTTCTTTTTGAATAGATAGCGCTGTATTCGGTGTGCAACATCTTAAATAGTGCAGAAAGAATTATAAGACCATTAGGAAATAGTTCATCTGTAAATAAGTAGCCCCTTTAGAAAACCCTTTAGAAAAGTTTTGTGTTAGCCACTCACGAAATGGACTGACGGCGACAAAGAGAGAAAAACAAAAAAAGAGAGAGAAAGAGAAACAAGTAAAAGACAAATCTTAAAGGGGAAATTTCCACTAGCCACTAATTAGTGTACAAATTCTGAAAGCCTGTTTTCTATTTTTAATCAGAAAATACCAACGATTTCCATTTTCATCTGTATACGCACACCTTGCAACCGCCGTATATGACGGTTACATTAAGTTGGAAAAAAAACTCTATTTTATGATAAATATATAATTTAGTACGGCTATGCTGTATCTAGGGCCACATTACAAGAAGTTTATCGGTAGACTTTGCACTATCATATAAACACTACTGGGAGATCAACAGCGGCATGCGTCTGTTCGCGCCAGAGAATAATCAGTTCGTAGCCGCCGCTTGGCTAAAGAACATCTTTCTGTGAGTGCTGTGTTTTGAATTTCTTTTTTATGGGCATTGCCGGATTTTTGGAGCACACACTTGCACTCCTATGTGCTGCCTGTGACGGTTCGTCTGGAAGAAGACGTCCCGGAAACCATATAGAAGAAGGTGATTTGGACAGTCAGAGGGAAAATAAAAAGAAATAAAAACCAACTGGTTGCAGCAAGTATTCCTATAAAATATATATTTAATTAGCCATATACGAACAATAGTTGAAATAAGCCGGCGGCTACCTAAATGTGGAAAGGAATTGACAAGTTATTTTCCACAATACATACTGAATAGTTTCGTTCTTTTTTTTTATAAAAGAGACTGGAAGACTTTTATTTTATTTTAAGGATAGTTTTTAGTTTATTTCGTTTAATTTCAGGAATAACTAAGCATACCTGTTTTGTACTTGGTTTTAATTCATTTTTTTTGTAATTATTTTCTAATTAATAGAATTATTTTATCTTATCAAAAAAAAATTGTTGTAAAATTTTAGACTGGAGTTTTCCTTGATATATGGAAATGTTCTTTTAAATGAATAACTATATATGTACGTATCTATATTCAACCTTGGTGTATTAATTGTGACCAGAGATAGCAGCACAGCTGATTACTAATTACTTACACACTACTACAGTTCGCTGTTGCCGTAAGTGATTCCAATTTGTTTTCTTTCCTCTTTTTTATCAATTTGATTTTCAACAGCATGGCGCCCAGTTTTCCCTTCTTTTTCTATTTATTTTACTTTGATTCATTTTTTGTGTTATATATTTGTTTTTCCCTATCATTTCTTTTCAACAAAGATTTATTTATTTATTTATCCATTTGGAAAACCCTCTAAACACAGCCCGTCTCCATTGTAGTTCAGCCGGGGCTCTTAGGTGTACACTTGACTGATTTGTTTACCTAGAGAAAATTTAGTAACACATTTACTGGATAACTTAAAAGGGCCTGCTTAAAATAACTGTTTGCAACAATAGCGCGCTTTTGAAAAATACAGAGATAGCAGAACTGAATAATCTATTACTGGAATACAATTTAGTGAAGTATCCTTCAGTTTTTGACTAAATATCATTTTATGTTGAAACAACAATGCGATCTCAAAAAATAACAATCATTTCACCAAGGATTAGGGGCAGACATCAAAACGTTAGAGTAAGAAATCACTCATTTCAAAGGTTTTTCTTTTCACCATGATAATCTGCTACTGATTCATTTTGTGATCTTCAACCAGATTCGGGTATTTAAAACATTTTCAGATTATCTTGATATCACAGACAGTACGATATCACGTTTGAATAACAAACAATCTGGAATAAGAATTCGTGAAGCAGTTCTATTACGACGCCAACAACTGCTATGATGACTTTGTTGCGGGGATCAAAAACCTATACTGATAGCCTGTTATAACATTAAACTGGCAGCTTATTGGCAGGGTGCACGATATGGTCATTCTACCATTCATCCTGAGATGCTTTTACTATTACAGAATTTTCTCTGGAAGAAGACTAATATTCGATCACTCTTACAGTATCAGGTTACCTTCTTGGAAAGATTGGTGTGATACCTGTTAATTACCTACGGTGTTACACAGACGGTTCCAGAATATAGTAATTCTGAAGCTGCGATCAATTTTGAGACAGAAAATCACTTGCAATATCTTTTGGTGAATGAACCACTGGTTTCCAAGCTGAGGTTTATGCTATTTTTTTGTTGCATTTTTGATGAGCGGGCACATAACACTAACTTGAAAGGTGTTTGCATCCTCTCGGAAGTCAAGCTGCGTCGAAGGCGCTGAGTTCATGTGTCTTTACTACCAGGTTGGTACTAGAATGTTCTAGAAGACTGGGAGAGCTTTCTTTCTTCAAGAACCAGGTCATATGGGAATTTTTGGGAATGGGGAGCTGGAAAAGGTTTGCCAAATTAGGCGCCTTTCTCCTTTCATTGGTCTCGAGCCTGCTCTTGTGAGGAATTTAGTTCGGAACCTTTGGTCGGAACAGAGTGCCGGGGAAGAGCTCAGGCTATTTCCCTTTTTAGTTACGTTTCGATTTTTTTGGACCTGTCAAACCTTGGATTTTCAGAGGAAATTCAATTTCGAAAATGATTAGGCCTCCAATCGGGGTTGTAAGGGAAATATACTCTTTCTAAAAGAGATAAGGATGGAACAGTAATGCTTCAAGTGCAGTTTTTCAATCAATGAAAAAGAAATCAATCAACTGAAAAAGCCTGAGGCTAAAACTTGAATAGATCTATTGTTGGTGAATTGAAGTCCCAGTAAAGTTGTTATAAAGTTGAGGCGGGTTGCCATTCGAATTTCTTTAGGAGAGGGATCGCCAAGACAAAAAAAAGAAATCTGTTGTGTGCAATGTATGAGTCATGGTGTTCATGGAAGCGTAAGTACAGGGCATGTGTGTACTTGGAGGGAAGCATGTATGTGCATTTAATACCTAATGAAAAATCTTCTTCAGTTTGAGTAAAGCCAGAGTAAAGAAGAAGTGCGTAGATGATGGGAGAGGTTGCGATGTATAGAGAAATAGAGTGTTGATTGTGAAAATGAGGGGGTTACTGACAAGGACAATCCAAGAGGGTTGATCAAAGTTATGTTGAAAGTGGGTGTTGTACAATGGTGTTTTTGTTAGTAATCTTCAATAAGCTTGCTTAGATGGAGTCATATAACGCAGATAAAACTTATCTACGATTGATCTGCGAGATGAGCTAAAACAAGCTGTGGAATCCGGAATAAAATGGTGAAGGGGGATAAATACCAATCCAGTCAGGTAATAGAATTGATTTCATTGCAGTTCAGGTAGAGCGCCAAATAACGATTGAAATTTAGCGTAACAAACTCTGTAGAATTAGTTTAAGGTAATCGTTTTAATAGTTTAATTGAAGTTTCCAGAAAAGTAATGAAAACCTATGCCGTAAAATTGCACTTTGCTGATAACCGATTTTCTTCTTATTTGGAATTCTATCAATGCTTCCAAAAGAGTATATTAATATTATATAGATGGTTAAAAATAAACATTATATTGACGTAGCACACTAACGGTAAGATTGACGTTATTGTTTCTCAAGAACCATCAAAAAATCAATTTTCAAGTGACGTTATACTTTTCATCACAAATGAGACAAAGTAAAACCAGCTTTCTTCATCATAAAAGAAGGAAAGTAATATTATTCAACTCTAACGCCTCACACACATCGCAACAAAATGGGAAAACAATAATGTATTTAAAAACAAATCCAAGGTAAAAACGGACGTTATACTTAAGAGTGCAGGTTCTAAGAAATGGAGTATCTGACTTTAAGAAATTAATAGTTTTGAAACTTTTAATTTTTTCTTTTCATATTGATATCAGTTAAAAAAGAATTTAATGCTATTGCAGAAAAAAATTAATACACAATACTCGAGGAGAGTATTTTTACGCTGTTGCTATGTGGGTTAAAAGCTACTAATTATAACATTAAATAATTAAACGAATGGTTTGTATAAATAATTTTACGAACATAATGCTTTATTCATTCACTAGAAAACAGAGGGAAATGTTAAAGAAAATTATGTTAATATATGAACCTAATATAAAATTTTAAAAGTGTTAAATAAATGTTTAATTTAAGAATTTAATTTTACTTTTATTTACATTTTCACACATGACAGCAGAGCTTTCCTTATGCTATGTATTATTTATTTATTTTTTTGGCATAGATTTTTACCAAACAGTCTGCGCTGTATTTTATTTTCATATTATTAATATATTTCAATAATTTCATCCCAGCATTAAAATTTACCTCATTGAAAGTTGGCAATACTGTGATTACTTTTAATCTCTATGGAGTAAAAATCATTTCCACTCTCTAAATGTGATTAAAGTACAACTTTAGTCACCGAATTTATTGGACTAATTTGCCAAAATTAAATTATTCAATTTTGTGTTAATCTCAACAAATATTTTAAATGTTAGAAATTAGAAAAGTTTCCATGTTTTCTTTTCTTTTTTTTTTTAAATAATTCTAAATAAATGAAAGGCTTGGGCAACATTTTTAATAATCATTGCTACAGTGTACCAAAATTATGGTGGGTGGATTGTTAAAGCTAAATTAGAGGTAGAAAGCTTAGCAGGAAATACGGGCCCAGTACAGTTGGTCGGCTATGTCAGTACGCCAGAGGTCTCTGTAATCATACACTTTTACCTTGATGAAATATAGTCCAGGTCAAAAGTGAATGAATAAAAAAAAAAAGAGTCAAATAAAAAAAGGGCTCTCTTGGCTGACTGAACAAATCTATATAGCTCTCTTTGATTCAAATATAAGTTGGGCTGTCATCAAAATTGATTATACCTTTTTTTTATTTTATTTAATTTTTTGTAATCATGGGTAAAACAAAGAACATAAAAAAAATGTAGATGATTTCAAGGTATTTATCTGTCCACGATGCAAATACACCAGAAAAAAAATCATTCAGTAAAGTAGCCCTTCCGTTTGAAGGATTTTTGCCTGAAACCTTTGTGTCGGTGCGATAGTAGGATCTAAATAGAATAGCAAGTTTGAGTTTCCCACGATTTTTCGTTTTTGAGATATTTATTCACTCACATACACACAGACAATTTCTTAAAAAACATTTTTTGTTTTTGCATTCAGGGAACCTATAAAATATGAATTTCCAGTGAAAACTCACTTTCAACAATTTGAAAAATCACAATACTTCCGGAGTATACGGCAAAAAACCTATAAAAGTTCGATATTCTTTAAACCGAAGTTTTAGCACTATATTTAATACTTATAGATGGTAATACCGTATATTACATTAATAAAATTTACTTTAGTGGAAAGCCTGACAATATTGCTCCCTTAGTATTCTTTGAAGAGCAATTTCTTCCAAGAACTAAATGTTTAAAATAAAAATGATAGAATATGTGCATTGGGTTAACACAGACCTTTGTTGAACTTTCTACTGATTTTTCCGCTTTTTATATTTAGTCGTCCATATAACATAAACATAATCGACATTTTTTTTTGTGAGAACTCTGAGGGCCTGGAAACCGATGAAAATCAATTTAAAAAATATGATGAAATAGCAATACTTCCATCTAGGACAAGTTACAAAGTTAGGATTGATTATAAAAATACTTCTCCCTCATTTAAATGAAAAATAAAGTCTTTTTACAAATAAAATCAAATAGGCAAATAGAAGAAGAGATCAAAAAAATAATAGCAAACTTTAACATTTGATTTTAAATGTTTTTTTTTTTAAACTGAACTTGGGCAAAAGCTGTAAATTATTTCGCTAAAATGGCCAGCACAACTATTTACAATGCACTTCTACCCTAAAATATTTCTTGTTCAATTCTCAAGTATGTTTACTCAACGGTCTGGTTAGAAGCACGCTACCTCACCGGTCCTGGAACTGATGTAAATTGAATTGATTTCATCAACCAAATCGTAAACGATTTATTTATTTTCCAAGCTGGTTATCTACTCTTAGTGGATAAACAGCTGATTAGTGAACTTTTTACCCTGCTGTTGATTATTATCCAATCAAAAGTCAATTTATTTAACAACTTAGCGCTGTAAGAAGGCGAGGGGGAATTGAATAAGTTATAAGGATCTCGCCCTCTCCTGAAGTCCATTTCATTAATTACATTGAGATCATTAAATGTAAATTTAAACAAAATTTATTTTCATTGGAAAGAAAGTGTCTCATGTGAAACATTCACACGACTTAGCTCTTAATGAAATTATTATAAGTGAAAAATTTACTTTAATCTTGAACATTTTGTCAAGTATTTACCTACTCTCTATTAGCACATAGAAAGAGAGAAGAAAGAAAATAATCTGTATTTATCCATTTTTTGCATGTTACAAGAGTTGACCATTACATTTCATGTATTAAACAAAAATTCTCTACTTAACACATAAATAATCTGTCTGCCGAGTCGATGTTTATCAGTCAACCTGTTCATATCACGTTTATTTGCTCTGCCTTTTTTTTCAATTTTGATGTGGTTTTTGAAAGTTTTGGAAAGTTATTTTTTTACTCAAAGATTCAGCTTCTAATTTTCTATTGATTGGTGGTTGTGATTTAACAGTTAGTTCGTGTTTAATTACAAAAAAAGAAAAAAAAAGGAAAAAATAAGCAATTATTATCTGACTGTGCTTTACTATTAATGAGAGAATAGCAAGTTAAAGTTTGGACTCTAACTGTAAGTAAACAGCATTGTTGATCAATTCTCTCGATTGGAAAAGAGAATTATTTCTCTTTCTCTTCTCTCTTCACCTTTTATTTAATTCGAACATACAGAAATTTCATCATTTCAGTTTCTTTACTTCTTGGCTTTTTTCATTAAATTTAATTTTGCATCTGTAAGCTGTGCATATATTTTGCTTTGGACGTAAATACTGTCTTGCATGCCACCAAAATTGCCAATTCTTCTTCCTCTAAAACTGATTCAGTTAATTCGCCCACTTCTCGTACGAAGAGAGCTAGAAGCTCGCCAAAGTTTCAGAAAAAAGTAATAAAAAAAGTAAGAGATTAGCAATACGACAATCGCACAACTTATTGAAACAATGACTAACGTCATCAATAAATTGCTGGATTCAAAATTTGCTTCTCTTGCAACAAAAGAGGAATTTAAAATTCTTCATGAGGATTATCGTGCACTTATGGACGAAAATCGTCAATTAAAATGCGAAATACAATCTCTAAAGTTGATATGTGAGAAAACAGATAAAACTATGGACATATTAGATTACTGAACTACATATTAGATTCTAAATCACGTCGAAATAATTTGATTTCTAGAGGCATTAAGTTTAACACAAACGATAATTTAAATCAGACTGTGATTGAGTTTTGTAACAATATCCTGAAGGTTGATATTAATGCCTAATTCGTATATGTTCGTCCTTTAGGTAGAAGAGAGACGGCGAACAGACCTTTATTAGCAACGTTTGCCCGTTTTCAAGATAAATTGAATATTTTGAGAGCATCTAAAATTTTAAAGAATACAGGTTTTGCAATTTTTAGTGATTTTTCGGAGAATGTGAGGAAGAAGCGCTCTAAGCTGTTGCTTATTAGAAAGGAAATTCAACTAAGAAACCCACATTTAAAGGTCTATGTGAATGTTGGTCTTCTGAGAGTACAATCACATAGTTTTGAATGGTGTCCTGTTCAAGGTCTGAAGTATGGCGGTGATGACGGAGTGAAGAAAATAAATGAGGTGACTGCTAGTGATATGACATCCTTTATAGCAGAGTTTTGTCTAATACTTTACCTAGTGTTCATTTCTCTGATAGTGAATTTACAATGTCTACTTCCGCTGCTCCAACTGCTGTTCATCCACCTGCATGAGTCGGGCATCTAACACCATGGCTACAACCTCTACACGCTTGATTCGTTATCAATAATTGCCTATAATATACCAGTTTCTAAGTTCTTAAATTGTATCACGTTATTTGATGTCTTTGTTTTCACTAACCTTTTTTTTATAGAAGAAAATGGTTTTTCATATAATAAATATTTCCCAGAATTTAATCTCGTCTGTGTTCCACGCGTAAAACTGCCGGTGTGGTCAAGCGAAGAATGGGTGTTATGCTACTTGGCATAAAGTCTAGCATACCAAGAAAACTTCTCACTAATTAATAATAAACATCTAATATGCATTAAAGTTTTATCTCTTAATTTGTTTATTATACCAATATACCTACAGTGTAGCTCTTGGGAAAAAGATTTTCAATGCTCGCCATGCCTGGTCGTATCGATATCAGGTTATACAAGAATTTAATTTCTAAACATGTATTCCTAATAATATAATTTCTAAACAGTGAATGTAATTTCCAAACTGTGGTATTTACCTATAATTTTTATATTCTCAAAAGTTATTTTATTTTGGTTATTTTTTTTCTTTCTATTTATGCCACTTCTTTTTCTGTTTACACACTTGTTTTTTTCTCCTTATTTTATCTTATTATGTACCTATATAAATTTATGAATGTAATATCGACCCCGGCTGACGGATTGATTATTCCAAGCCGTAAAATACTTTGTTTATTTGTCATTTGTACTTTCAAAGAACAATAAAGTATTATTATTATTATTATTATTATTATTATTATGTATTATTATTATTATTATTATTATTATTATTATTATTATCCGTCTGCCTGTCTATCAAAAAGAGTGTGCATGTGTGTGTTATATGAATCAAGTATCTCAAAAACGAAATCGCAGGATGTTCAAACTTAAAAAGTCTGTATTAGTTTTGATGGAAACATTCCAGTATCGGACAGGAATGTTTCCATCAAAATCCATAAATCGGAAATGCGGACTGACTTAATTTTTTTTCCGCAATTTTCTCGAAAATGGTTCCAAGAATTGTATTTGAAATTTCTTTACTACCTGCATTTATAATGTCCTGTCAATATTATTTGCATGAAAGGAGTCTGAGAAGCGAAGGCTAAGGGAGTGGCAAGGTATATGGGAAAGGGAATCCAGTGGGTGATACCGGAAGCTAAACCATGGGTGTTCAGCAGGCATGGAGCGGTTGGGACACTGTGTTAGCATGGCTGCTACTTGGAGTATCTCCATAGAGAGATTGTTGCAGCGCAGCCAAGGGTTGTTTATATTGTAGAGATACGATCGACAACGCGTACAATATTCGTTTGTAGGTGACGTAAGTACAAATCGTAGGTAAATAGTGAAGTACAACATATCTATTATTATTAGACAAGGTCACTGAACCTCTGCAATCTTGTATATGTTTATTTACTTCTTACTTATTTTCAATCCTAATTGTATGTTTGCCGGTCACTTTAAATCTACTATCAAAATAAATATAAAATTCTGATCACCTTAAATGAGTTAATATCTTCTTCTATTCATATTTAAGGAAAATAATATTTCAATTATGGATCTTAAGGATTTCAAAGCATTGTTAGACAATTTAAAGACCGATTTAAGAAAGGAAATTAGGGAAGAACTAGAAGAAAAATTTAATACATTTTCTGATAAAATCGCAGAAAAAATGCAGGAACCATTTAAGGAGGTGAGCGTCAAAATAAATAAATTAGAGCAAAAGATTCACTATTTAGAAAGAGAAATAAGAAAGAATAATTTGATAATTCACGGCTTGAAAGACGAAAATGAAAATGAAAAAAGAAAGGATTTGGAGGTGAAAATTATTCATTTGATTCGAAATAGTTTAAAAATAGAAATACAGGACTTTGAACTTGATTTTGCGAGAAGGATAGGGATTTTTAATGTTAATAAAATAAGACCTATTGCTATCGGTTTGACCACTTGGAGAAGAAAAGTTGACATTCTCAATAACAAAAAACTTCTACGAGGTACTGAAATTTACATTACAGAAGACTTTTCAAAAGAAGTTCTTCAAGCTAGAAGAGAACTAAAAACCGAGCTAGTAAAAGCTAGAGAAGAGGGAAAATACGCGATACTTAAATTTGATAAACTAGTAATAACAGACAAAAAAGGAAATAAAACAAGAGAATTGAGCAAATCCCCACAGGATGTTAAAAACGGAAAAAAGAAAGAAGTACAAGAAGAAAAACGAAAGCGAAATTTAGGGCCTAGACAGAATTCTATAGACAATTTTTTTCGCGGTAGAAGTGGTTCCAGCGGTTCGGAGCAATCAAGAGGAAGAAAAGATTAGGAAAAAGCGGAAACTAGGCTGATAAATGATAATAACCAGATAAAGATCACGGAATTTAACAAAGTTAACTTAGAAAATATACAAAAGAATAAAACAAAAAAACACCCCCAGCACGGCCGGTCACCGAGGGGGCAAGTGACCAAAATCTCCCAGATTTCATAAAAAAATATAAAAATGGTGTCAACAGAACAAACACAACAGTACAAAATTGGGAACACTCAACGTCCGAACATTGCTTTCAGACACAAGATTAACCGAGTTAGAAAAAGCTCTATCAGAGACAGATATAGATGTTCTGGGATTAGCAGAAGTAAAGAGAATGGGCGAAAAAGTTGTAGAGGGCAATTCAAATTATATTTTAATGCATTTTGGTGAATATTCAGGGAGAAATGGGATTGGTTTCATAATCAAGAAACAATTGAAAAGAAATATTTTAGAATTCCCACCAGTCTCTGATAGAATAGCCAGACTAAGTTTTAATTTTGGAAAGTATAAAAAGCTTCACATCATTCAAGTCTATGCGCCAACCTGTTCTTATACCGATCAAGAGTGCGATGTATTTTATAATCAGTTAAGAAAAGTATTAGAAGAGAAAAAGGAGTCTAGCTCAGAACACACAGTAATAATGGAGGACTTTAATAGTCAAATTGGCAAGAGGAAAACTGATGAACAACAGGCAACTACGGATATGGTAACATGAATAAAAGGGAGTGGAAATTAATACGATTTTGCGAGGAAATGGAAATGAAGATAATGAGCACATTCTTCGAGAGAAGAGCAGATAAAATATGGACTTGGCAGGCTCCGAATGAAAACTATAAAAATGAAATAGATTTTATCTTAGCCAAAAATGGAACAATATTTCGCAATGTTGAGGTTCTTTCCAATTTCTCTTTTTTGACAGATCATAGAGTTGTGAAAGCTGACTAATCCTGCACAAGTATACATTTAAATTTAAAATTAATAAAAATAATATACCACTAATTAAAAATATTGATAAGGAGATCTTTCTTAAATCCATAAAGAACAATTTACCTTTATTCGACAAGAGTAAGAGGAGTGTACAAGGGAACTACAACCAACTTGAATCATTATTGTGGGATGCCAGCAGGCAAGGAAAAATTAAAGAAACTAAAATAGTTAACAATAAATTAAAAGATGATACTCTGGTCTTAATTAAAAAAAGAGATAAAATGAGGAAGAAAAAGAAGAAGTCTAGGGAAGAAAAATAGAACTTAATGTTCTTTGCAAACTAGTGAGGAAAAAAATTAAAGAAGATGTGACGAAATATAATCAGGAACTAATCCAGGACATCATCCAGAAGGATATGACGGTGAAAAAATCTAGAAAAATGCTAATGCCCGGAAAAACTTGGATTTCTGCCTTGAAAAATAAGGAAGGTCAGGCACATAGAAATAGAGAATGGGTGCTAAAAACTGCAACAGAATTCTATCGTGAACTTTATAGAGAACCAACAAGCATAAAATCCAGTCTGAGAGCACATTTTGATGATAAGGAAGAATTTCCACTCTTCTTGGAACGCGAAATAGAGAATATAATAAAATCCCTGAAAAATGAAAAAACACCAGGAAGTGATGGAATTACGAATGAGGTATTAAAAGCGGCCTTAACTATAATATTGACCTACCTAACCTCCTCCCTTTTCAATCAAATAATCGAACAAAAAAACGTTCCTTCTCAATGGCGATTATCAGACATTGTTTTATTGCATAAGAAAGGAGACACAGCAGATTTAAACAATTACAGGCCAATTAGTCTAGCACCAACCATCGGAAAAGTATTTTCAACCGCTATTCGAAATAGATTAAAAAGTATTTTTGAAAGAAACCAATCACTTGAACAGACAGGATTTAGAAATGGATTTTCGACAATCGACCATCTCCATGCAGTCAATCAAATAATTGAGAAGGCAAAAGAGTACCAGTTAGACATGTATATAGCGTTTATTGACTATACCAAAGCCTTCGATTCCGTAAAACATGAATATATGTACGTCTGCCTAAGAAAGCAAGGTGTAGGTAGTAGGGTCATTAATATAGTGCAAAACTGGTATAGCCACAGTCGTGCGAGAATATTGCTGGAAAGACCAGGGGTCTACTTCACATTGGAAAAAGGAGTCAAGCAAGGCGACCCACTCTCACCAAGTCTATTTAACTCTGTTTTAGAATAGGTGTTCAGAGAACTTAACTGGAAGGAAAAGGGAATTAGGGTAAATGGCATCAATTTAACAAATTTGCGTTTTGCCGATGACATAATAATTTTTGCCAAATCATCGGAAGAACTGGTGGGGATGTTAACAGACTTACATATTAGGAGTAAACCTGCTGGATTAACCATAAACGCTTATAAGACAACTCTTATGACAAACAAGCAAGGCCAGGATATTTATCTAGGAAAAACAAAGCTAAGCTGGGTCACCGAGGCTGTTTACTTAGGCCAGATCATATCATTTGAAAATAGTACTACGAAGGAGATCAATAGGCGTATTACTTTGTGCTGGAAAAAGTACTGGGGCATGAGATTTATCTTTAAAAACGACTGGCCACTTGAAATTAAAATCTTAGCATACCAGAAGTGCGTTGTACCTTGCCTGATCTACGGGTCACAGACCTGGTCTCTTTCTAAGAAAAATATTCATCGTCTGCAAGTAACGCAACGAGCGATAGAAAGAAGTATTCTAAATTTAACCCGCAGAGATAAAATTAGAAATAAAGACTTAAGAAAAAGGACGGGACTGCATGACATAATAAAACTGATAAAGAGAACAAAGTGGAAGTGGGCAGGACATGTAGCAAGACTACTGACGACAGATGGACAGCAAGAGTGACAGACTGGACACCGATAAACAACAAACGAAAAAGAGGACGACAATATCTAAGATGGACTGACGAACTGAAGACAGAAGTTGGCACTAACTGGAGAAGAATAGCACGAGATAGAGAAGGTTGAAAGAAGCTGGGAGAAGCCTTGCCCAGAAATGGGTCTAGTTTACAAAGATAAAGAAAACTTGTAAAAAACATTCATTTAAATTTGTATTTACAAACATATATTATAGTTTATAGGAAATAAATTTTTTATTATTTTATTAAAAGTAAAATTTGATTTATTATTAGTTATTTTGTTGTTTAGTTTATGTACTTATAATTAATATTTGTTTCATTTAATACATTTCTACAGAAATTTAATTTAATTTAAGAATTTAATTATAAGTATATTTTGGAAATAAAGGCTTATTATTATTATTATTATTATTATTAATTTTTAGTTGGGCTGGCCATAAAAATAGGGGTGGGGATTTTCCTTGTATACCTGAGGGACTTTATAACACATATTATACTGAAGTGTTACTTAGAGGAAAGCAAATAGCAATTTCAATTTCAATTTCAATTTTTCCGGCGTAATGTTGGAGCCGATTATAAGAAAATCTCGATAGACTGGAAAAAAAAATAGTCAAGTCGCACTTCCGGTTAATGGATTTTGCCAGAAAACTCGTGTCTGATATGGATTTTAGTTCTTGAGATGTGCTGTTAAAACACAGACATAGACAGACACATACAGACCATTAGCTAAAAATCATTTTTGTCGTATTCGTGGGACCATAAAGCATGCATGTCCGGGGAAAACTCAATTTTGAAAATCTGGCACGATCGCAATAATAATAGCAATAAAATAATGCGCGTTTATTTATAATAATATATACAAAACAAATCTTATCATAATAGTAATAACACACTATCGACATGGACATAGTCCGTCTGCCAAGTTGACTCTTACTACAAAGTATGTAACTTTACAAACAAAATAATAAAAGAAATTCACTAGCGATAAATCAATTTATAAACAAACAAAATATTAATCACAATTATTATACATTAACAAAAAATTTAATCTGATACATATACACAATAATAGAGTAATAGAATAATAATAAAAAATAGAAGAAATAAATCAATGGAGATAAAGATGCCGCATGACAGCCTAAATGACACATGTAATCAGTGTCACAAGAACACTGCATATATATAATATGTGCACATAGAATACATTTTTCTATTTTTTTTCCCCCCACAGAGGAATCCAGAACCAGGTGGTAGTTTAATATTTTTTTTAAATTTTTAAAAAAATTAATTTGCTCAATTAAAAATTTTCGATATTTTAAGGCATCTAGTGTATATTTATATGATTTATACCAATCTTGCCCATTCGGTTTTTTATCACCAAGTACTCCTCTAGTACGCATGATTGCAACACTTATTTGAACGTGGAAAAACTAAATTTTGAAGATTGAGGAAGAATTCAGTTGTTTGGCATCCTTCCATAAGAATTCATCACCTAATGTAGTTTTAAGAAGATTTATCATTTGGAATTGCGAGGACTGAACAGTTCACCAAAATGTTTATTTTTCAAAAAAAAAAAAAACAACTCTTTCTGCAAGGGTTTATCAGTCACTGAAGTACTTAGTGCTAAGTATCTCACAGCTTAACGAGTGGTTACATTTGAATAGGGACGGTGAGGTGTACGAACATTTTGACAAGGGTCAGCAGAGGAATATAGATAGCAGCTGTGTTTATTGTACAAGTAGTCGGTCGGATGGAATACAACGGCCAGGAGGTTTGGGACCGGGAACTCCAACTGGCCACAGAATAATCCTTTAAGAGGTGTGGCATAGTGCTACTATACTGGACATCCCACAGTTTCCCGAGTATGACGACCGCCCAGACGATGTAGGCGAGGCTTTACTTGTTGTACTTTATAGGCTTTCTCCCTAAGTACAAGGGCTTCACACTAATACTTCCACTTTCTGTAGTAAATACCCTACTGTAATCTTGATCTAGCTGTAGATGCACGCAGCTACAACTAAATACTCTCGCCACCCCTCCTCTGAATTTCACATTATTATCATGCATTCATACAATTTACAATGTTGAGTTACATAGTCATATTCGCCGTAGTATAACTTAGAAGAAATATATCAATTTGTATTGCAAGTTATTATTAGAGTCACATTTTCTAAATTAAGTTTTAATGTCAATCTGAATTATGAAAAAATGATAGTCTGCGAACTTGCAACAAAATATCCCAAACAAGAAAAGTAAAACTTGATATTCCGTTTAGGCAAACACAATTACAGGTAGTTGATGGGTTGACTTAAACTGTTCGCATACCTTCTTAATCAAACTCGGATTCAGGCAGACAGACTCATAGACATTATCAGTTTCTAAAAGCCTCTTTCTTGTGATACAGAGCATCTCAAACATGTATTTCCGGTGATTACGCCATTTCGAAAATTTATTTCTAATATTTCTAAAATTATTTTACTTCTAATAATTATTTACTTCTATAATTATTTATTTTACGAAAAAATACTAAAATTTATTATTTACTTCGAAAAATCCAAATCTTACTTAAGTTGTTGATTGCATTGATTTTAAGTTGAAAATTAGAAGAAAAAAAAGAAAAAAAACTTATGGCGCAACAACCCTTGTAGGACCAAGGGCCTTTCCAGACGGCGATTTGTATGGGGGGCAATTGGTAAGCATGACGCAGTTACCTCGCCATTTAATTCCGGCCTTCGCTTCCTAGGGCGCTACCAACTGCAGCTTCTCACTTTTTTTCACGATGCTGGGTCAACAACGACTTTGCCCACAGTCAGTCGAACCCTGAATTCTCGCCACTAGTGTGCTAGCCTCTAGACCAACGCGTGAGGGTTGGAAATTAAGGTACTTTTAATATGTAAAGCAAATTTTCTATAATATTTTTCCATTAAATTTTACCATATAAAAATTTTAGTATAGTGAGAACATTACGATAGTTTTTCAAATATCAAGTGGTTTTCCTCAGTAAAAAAAAAAAAAAAAAAAAACTATCAATAAAAAACGAAACGCGGAGAGAGTCTTCTAGAGAAAACTTCTACAGTAAATTTCTCTTTTCATACAACTACTTTACTACAACAGTACAAGTGTATGATTCGAAAGAGGGCTATGGTTGGGAAACAGCAATTCGAATCAAAGCAATCTTGTCTTCTCGAGTAACAATGCCGGGATAGGTTGGATTGGATCTTTACAAATCCTTTACATCCATAACAGATTGGTTGTAAGTATTTGGGCGGCAAGGGGGCCAGGCAAGTCCTACGAGAGGGGAGAAAGAGAGTCTGGATAGCTGGAACAAGCAAAACCAGGATGATATGGTGGGTTAAATGGAAAAGAACTGCTGCTTCAGGTGAAGTTGAACTGAATTTGTTCTTCTTGTTATTGGAAGTGGAGGTGGGAGGGATCATTGTAGTGTGAGGGGAAAAAAGAGAGTTTGGGAGAGTGAGTGAGAGAGCTGGTCTAGCCTAATGCAACACAATACACTGTAGTCAAGTGTATTGACAATGAAGAGGAACAAAGAAGGAGCTATAGTTGAAAAAGAAAGGGCGACAAAGAAAAGAAAGGAAGAGACAAGAAGGAAGGTTTATATCAGAAGATGGTGGCTATATAATGGAACACTTGTAGAGACATACAACAATCTTGTTTCAGCCTCATCTGCTGTTGTAGCTGACTCTGGAATACACACAAAGACACGTGTACAAATCCAAGGAACAAACAGCAACAGAGAGAGATTGAAAGAAAGAGAGAGAGGGGGGGCAATCTCGTCGAGAAAGATGAAGAACACAGAAAAAAAGAGAAAGAATGAGAGAATTACCATCCCAGCTGCTGGGGGGCGGCAGCGGTGGACGAAAGGAGCTTCAGAGGGATGAACAAAATGCCAGGTGGTTAGATCTCCCGGTCGTTATTGTAGAAAAGATGGAACACCAACAGAAACAAGGGAAGAGAGTGTGTTAGAGTGAGAGAGAGAGGAAAAGAGTGCCAGTCTGAGAGTATGAGACGGATGAAAGAGATGGATTGGCGGTCGTGAATTTCATCAGGAAAAAGAGTGGGGAACATTTTTGTCATCACAGGACAATAAGATTAGAGGATTTGGATAGTACAGTTGGCCAGCCTGACAGCCGGCACCGTAAATGTTCTACCCTACTTACCGCTCCCCCAAAAAATTGTCGAGTTTTGCTCACTGGCGAACAAGTTTTTTTTTCAGCTGTCTTAACAAATATAATAGGATTAAGGTAAAACAAAAAAAAAGGTACATTCGTAATCGTAGGCATTTATAATATTAATCTCCGGATTTATTAAAAATAAAAGTACATTTTTGTAGAACTTATGAGCAAACTCATGTACTCCTTTTTTTTTGACTAACCAGACACGATTCTTTGTTGATTAGTGTTTATTCTTTTAACAGGAAAGTGATATTTTAACTACAGATGATAGACTTACTTTTGGGCGGTGATTACTCCAAGTTTATAGAAAATAATTACAGTCATTTTCCAGATAAACCATGGAAAACTTGAAGAAATCATTCAGTAAAATGTGGATACATCACATATAATACCGATAACGAAAGTATCGGCTTATCAACACACCCATCGCAATAGGACTCTTCGGATGAAACTTTGATTTTTTTTTTTGTGGAGGTGGCCAATTAGTAGTCACCAGCTACTTCTACTCAAGGATCTTGTAATCTCTGCGGATAACCCAGCCTAATGAATACGAAAAACACTTTTTAACACTTACAGACGATTAAGTTATATGTAAAAACACTAGCACTAAAAGAAGTATCTATTATATATTTGACACAAAGATCTAGGGTGCAGGGCATTTAGCTTTATAGCTCTCAATACTTACTTCTATAATGTGATAGTGTATGTGCAAATTCGTCACATAAAAACGGAGACTTAATAGTCTATTAGCATCCGAATCAAGGCGCCACTGTTGAGCCTCATGCGTACGTCAACCAGGCAATGCACCCTCTCGTCACGCCCACTACATGTATTGGCGAATTGGGCTTCAAAGTCGATAGTCAATCTGAAGAAGCTGTCTCTTGCGGTATGTGAAATTTTTATAAAACCGATCATCTGAGGGGATTAACAATATGAACTTTACAGAAAAAAAAAAAAAAAACAGTCACTCACCACCATTTGAAAACTTGAAAAGTTCACCATACAAGCTCACCACCATTAGAACAAGCAAGAGTAGCTACAAAGCCATATCACTCTTCAAGCGACTCACAGCAGCAACGATGCTTCATCACGCTATTACAATCATCAATAACTCATCGCTTGGTCACTCCACTCTAAAAAACTCTCTCTTCTTCTATAGCTAAGTAAATCGCTAAATTGGATTTAAGTGCAAGTAGTCAGTGCGTGTACAGGTAGTCATCACCAATCAACCACCACATCCTGTTACTTTTCTTCACTCACACAATGTAAAAAGGAAATGAGGTGTATAGCAATGGCCAGGGGAGCATAAACATCTCATTATAACTTTAAGGTCTGACGGTTTGAAAACAAATTTAAAAAGGAAGTAGTTGCCAAACCACACGCAAATTTCAGCTTATTATCACATTCATTTTACATTATATTCTTTACAAACAACCATATTCTATGCACAATGACTGATCCCTCAAAGAAGCTACAATAGCTCTGCCAGCTAGCAGTGGTTTTGGTTTTATAGCCATTCTTTCTGCATAGCGCCAATTTGTAGCCACTCCTTCTACAATTTATATTTTGTGTGGTCAGCACAATCCAAAACCGGAAAAAACTACAAAAATTTGAAATTTGAATTTATCAAAAAAAGAAAAAGTTTAAAGGTTTTCTTTAAGTTGGCATAACTCTTATAGAGTGACAATTTCATAATGCACCATCCACTAGTTTTGGAAAGTATGCTGGATAGAACAAAAATGTTAAATGATGCACAATTTAATTTTTCAAGGATCCAATGTGTGATCAATCATTTTCTTATGTTGCAGAGATGAGAGATATCGAAATCAACCTTCTTATTTCAAATTGAACCACATATTTTTTTTAAACAATTTTTTTTTCATTTAAAATGGTGAAGAGAATAATCCGTTGAATATTCACTGAGATGATGGATGAGGATAGTGAGATTCGGTATTTAAAAATAAAAAAGAATTCGGTCTTTAGAGACCGAATCTCACTATCCTCATCCATCATATTAAGAACGGTCGAGAAGAAATCTTCCATGTTCACTGAGATATTCAATTTTGAATGTAGAGAAATTCTCTGACTTCTGGTTGTTATTAATTCACATTATTTTAGAGTTTATAGTCAAAAAGAACAAAAACATGTTCATGTTAGTTGTTCAAAATGAACACGATTATTAAATAAGAGCAAACAGACAGTTTTGTCCAGCTGCTATTCATTAGGACGGATTTATTCGCAGACTTCAGAAATTCTTTCTTCAAGTACTTCTACAAGGGAACAGTTATAAGTTGCTTCTTTAGGTATCCCCAAAGGAAGTAATCCAGAGTCGTTAGGTTGGGAAGCGGGCAAGCCCCTGAATTGGACCCTATGTGTCAATTCATTTACCACAGTAAATTCAATCTCTATAACGCCTAAATATCCTTGCGTTATGAACTGGATAACCATCTTGCTGAAAGTATAACATTTGCCGGTATGCTAGAGGGACATTTTCAAGCAGATCCGGGAAAACTTCACTTAAGAAATGAAGATGCTAATCTACGTTCAATGTTTCATTGTAAAGGACTTATAAGTTGATCCCCTGTTGGGTCGCACCACATATTTATCGAAATAATTATCTGACTACCGGGCATGATATATTATAGGGATTTTCATCTGCCCTCCTATTCAATAATTCATTATTTGTAAATTTACATTCATCTTTCCCTAAAATATATTTTTGCCTTTATTTGCCAGAAACAAGGTTAAATAAAGCAATCAAAATGCAGAGAATTCTCTACATTCGAAATTGGATAAATGAGCAAAGATAGGTAGACTCAAGAGAGGAATATTCCCTCCTTCCAGGATATTAAGATTCCTTATGGATCTTAACATGTGGGGGTGCTACAGGCGAGAGGTTCCCCATAACACCTGAGGAACATGCTGTAGCGCCCACGGAGCGGGTGCCCACGGCACCCGAGAGGCAGAGCACAATAGACCGTGTAGGTAGCAGTGCAATATCCCCTTCACCAAAAAAAAAAAAATGGGTAGGCTTGGTCTATGTGGGTAGACTCAGACTGAGGTGGCTAGATGGTGTTGCAAACAATGCGAGAAATCACGTGGATACTTGCAACTGGAGAACAGTTGCAACAAATACAAACAGCTGGAAGAGACTCGTTTATAAAGTCAGGAACCACCAAGGATTGTAGCTAGATATATAGAGATAGAAGAGTTTTTTAGTGTTTTCACAATTTTTCTCGAAACAACTCCATTGATTTTCTTTAAAATTTCAAATATTCTTCCGAGATATTTAATTTTGCAATAGGGCTATGGAGGACGCTCCTAAGGGGCTATGGAGGACGCTCCTGAGGGGCTATGGAGGACGCTCCTAAGGGACCATGGAGGACGCTCCTAAGGGACCATGGAGGACGCTTCTAAGGGGCTATGGAGGACGCTCCTAAGGGGCTATGTAGGATGCTCCTAAGTGCCACTGAAAAATATATTATTTTACGTCTCATTACATGTACCATTTCCGATATAATTTTGCAGCTGGATGTTGAGAAATATAGAAAGTGAAGGCCATGTGAATGATTCACAGCAGATTTTTGTTTTTATTTAGGTAATTTAATAATTTTCAATTTCCACGCCTAATATGCTTTATTATTCAATCATTCAAAAGCACAACAATAAAAGGTATAGTCATGCCTGTACCCCAGACAAATAAATATTTAAGGCTGAAGGAAGAACTTGATCGAGATTGTACGTGTACAGAATGGAAATATACTAGAGAGAGTAACTTGTCAGAGCAGTTATATACTAACAGTTTATAAATATTTCATTAGAATATTCCAGACTGTCCCAGTAAAGGAGACAAAATGCATCAAGACACAACCTATATTGCAGTAGCCAGACTTATGATATTTATATGTAGTTTAAGAATAACTGGATAATTCAGAAATGTTCTCAATTAAAAAAAAACAATCTGATGTGAAACACACACGATTTTCTCTTACTCTAATTTACATAGATTTAAGTAACAAACTTTCTATAAGTTTTACTAAATGTTTGCTTGTCTTCAATTTTATATCAATTGGAGAATCTAAACTAAATAAAATTATTTTTTTTACGAAACCATACAGTTACCTCCTCGCCCTCCCACTTCTTTAAATGGAATTTCTCGGAAAAAAATTGCCCAATAAATGTGATAGGTCGCCGTATTTATAGTTAACGTTAACAAATTAATGAAATCCATCAGTGTTTCTACGGATACAATCGTAGAAAACTGAAATAACTTCAGTAATTACGCACTTCCGGTCATCGGATTTTAAACAAACTCAGAATTTTGGCGACATATTTAATTGTTATTAATATTATTTAGTTGATAGAATTATATAATAAACTAATATGGTATTTTAGAGGAAAACATTGCCGCAACCAGAGTATTCGACTCAAAAGTGGACCAACTAGTAAAATTCGTGTAATATCATTTCGAGTATGGCCGTTACTGAGATATTTAATAAGAGAACGTCAGATGAGGGTTTCATACCGGATTTTTTTTTTGGTCCTACGCTTTTGTTGCTGGTCAGCTGTAAAATGAAATACTGCGTTACTGCCAATATGTGACATTGAGTCCTTAACGGAAATGCACTTCATGCGACCTCCTGGGTGTATGTGTAAATAAAATAATCCGATATCATACATTCTCATGACTTTCTCTTACTGCAGTTAATTATAAAATTGACAATTTTTTTTTGAATTGTTGAATATGGTCCGCAATGCTGGATAACATCTGGAATTCATCCGTCGAAGCATGCATATTCGTTCTGTTCCTGACCGGTTTCGGATTTTCATCATCGTCAGAGCAAAGTCTCCAAGTTCGTGTAGAGAGTTCACTTCAACGCAATGTTTCTATTACACTCACAGTTGTTGGTTTGATGGTTGTATTTATGAGGTTATAAGGGTTTGTTATTAAGTGTGTGTGTTAACCTCCCGCACATATGCACAACCAACAAACCAACAAGTGTGAGTGTAACAGAAACATTGCGTTGAAGTGAACTCTCTACACGAACTTGATGAATTTGCTCTGAAGATGGATGAAAATCCGAAACCGGTCAAGAACAGAAGGATATGAATGCTACGACGGATAAAATATTAGACATTTTCTTTAAATTTTGAATGTTTTTCAGAGCTCTAACATAAAAATGGAAGAGTAGGGTCACAGAAACATTGCGTTGAAGTGAACTCTCTACACGAACTTGATGAATTTGCTCTGAAGATGGATGAAAATCCGAAACCGGTCAAGAACAGAAGGATATGAATGCTACGACGGATAAAATATTAGACATTTTCTTTAAATTTTGAATGTTTTTCAGAGCTCTAACATAAAAATGGAAGAGTAGGGTCACATGCTGGAAGGCATTCTTGGCTCATAATCATTTCAAGCAACTACACTGCAGTCCAGAAGACAGGCTTAGTAACATTGACGGAACTCAAATAATATTTGAAATTTAAAGTCACAAATTACGTAGAAACTCCTACAATCAGTTTTCTGAAAAAATGTTTTAAAAGTTAAAGAAATTTTCATCTGTGCAGTGGTCAGCGTTCAAAGGTTAAAGAAAATCTTTTCAACAGTTTTCGAGAAAATTGCAATTGGTACTTCTTTTTTTTTCTCTCATTTACTTGAAAATTTACAACTGCTGGAACGCTTGCAGCCAATAAACAAGTAAATGAGATGACTTTCAATAACGGGAATGGAGAAATCACCCAGTAGTGACCCTCCACACTATTTCGCTGCTCCTTATAAGAGATCGCGAGGCCACTGCCGCCTCATTCGTCGAGGAGGGTTATCTGGAATGGCTGCTGAGGAAAGTTGGTGAATTAATGGATTGTGATGATTGCGAGACGGGTGTGAAATTTGCGGTATCGTATTTGGACCAGGTCACTTATAAATGGAATATGGAGATCGGAATGTATAGTCAGGTTAGAAACGAAAAACGGAGCGTTGGTATACAACGGAGTATTTTGGATTGTAGGGTTTGGAGGCGGTGGATGTTGGAACGCTTGGTTGAGCCCCATAACTCGAGTACGTAAGTCCAAATTGGTTTTAATTGGAAATTGTAGATAAGTAATTTGTTATTTAGAGTTAGTTTTGAGCGTCTGTCTAGTAGTCGCTTGAGCGGGCTGTAGCGTTTTTTTACTTCGTTTCGTTTCAGTCTTGTATGTGGGTTCCATGTCAGGCGTTTGTCTATATAGAGTCCTAGATATTTAATTGTATCTACGCATGGTAATAAGATGTGGTTCATATGAACTGGGAGACAAATGGCACGTCTTAGAATGAACGTTATTGTTTGCTTTTTTAGATGTTAACTTTCATTCTCTATCTGCAAAACCATTTCTCTAGGGATTGCAAATGTTGCTGAAGGTTACGTTTGCTTAGGACAGGATCGGGATGTGGGAAAGGATGCTGTGTCATCTGCGTAGGTAAATGAGTGTTCGGATTGGTTGGGATATCGGCAGTATGTATTGTGAAAAGAATGGGAGCAAGGGTACTTCCCTGAGGGACACCAGCTGCTAAAAGATCATAGGAAGTCAAGGAGTGCCCAACACTCACACCGAAACATCTGTGTGAGAGGTAGGAATTAAGGATGAGGTAATAGGTAAAAGGAAGGATGCTCTTGAGCTTCCAAAGCAGCCCCTGGTGTCATACCCTATCTTGCGCATTATCTAAGAAGGCCCCAGAACAATATCTGAAGAGCCACTGCTGTGCACACGAAGAACACGATTCTAATATCTATCAATATTATGGAGCATCAAAAGCACTGCTAAAATTCCATGTTTGAAGGAAATCTGTTTTTCAAATTTAACATCAGGTTCCTAAGATTTTTTTTTGGAATTCTCTCGAAAATGGCTTCCTTAAACTTGGAATGCCAACTGCGTCAATATCAACCAATATTTTAAACATTTTTCAGGAAAACATATCAACAAAATTTAATGTTTCAAGACAATTTGTCAATGTCAAGAAAATGTAATAATTTGAGTAAGATCGTGTGAGTATATCAGTTCTGGTTTTTATTTAAAAAACTGATAATATCATAAAATACAGTTTTACTCTTAATGAAGGGGCTCGTAATAAAAAAAAGGGAGGTATAGTTCAAAAAACTATTTATTATTCGATTACATGAAATGTATCGGTGAAACAAAACCACTAAAATGCATGAGATTTCAATGACCCAATCGATCTCACTACATAACGTCACGCTATGTTGAAATTATAGTTTTTCGGTGAAAAGTTCTAGTTTTTCCATGACATTTTTCCTAAAAATTAGTTTTTCGGCATGAAAGACTATTTTTAAGTCTTTACATCATAGTAGGAAGTTTCTTTTTATTTTTTAATTATTTATTAAACTAAAATCAATTCATAAAATAGTCCTCATACTGCTAAGTCCATTGAGTCGTATGTTTATTTATTTACATTACGCGCAACATAACCCTTTTATAAACAACTATACAGATGTGATGGATGTGAAAACATCAAGAAGGTGAGCAAGGAATTTACCAATTGAGGTCAACGGTTTACCCCAAGCCATTAGATACAATGCAGACAACGTTGCCAGATACAGAAGACAATAAGTGAGACGTTGTCATACCTGCTGAGAGAAAATCCCTTACAACACAAACACGAAGGACAATAAAATACACGGCTTGTCATTGTGTGTGTCCCTCTTATATAAGGAGTAGCGGACGAGTCAAAAACATAGTTATAATCAAGAGAGTTATCATCGTGTACTTGTTTTACTCGCTCGCGAACGCGTCCCTATTAATTTGATATATATAAGTTATCTAGTCATTGTTAATTAAGTATATGTGCAAGTAAAAATATATATAGAAATATTCAGTTAAATTAATTAATTCCAATTAAAACCATCAACACTCTGGTTAAACGACCATCACACAGACTACGCTATAATACATTTTAAATTTAACAGAGCACCAACGAGGAAATATTGATGAATAATTCTTTTGGAAGGAATAGTTGCAATTATTACTCCTTTAACTATAATTAAATCACAAAAATACAGAGTCAACATCAGTTCCATAATCATAAATCAGTCTATTTCCATTTAGTGAAAAGATCAGAATAATTGCACGAGTGCTTTAGAAACACGAGTGCTAGTAGGTTCTAAGTGAAGCAGAATCAGAGTTGGAAAACAAGTTCCAGTAGTTCTTGCAATGAATTGAAGACATCATTTACTTGTTTCATCCTAGAAAGTTAAAATGTCCGTGACAGTTTGAATAGGAAGAGCTCTAGCTGGTAAAGGTGAAATGGTTGGTGATTGCTCTGGCGAAGGAATCTAGGGACATTATAATCGCCAACAACTAATATGCTTGAGAAATTTTTATTGGAGGTAGTTATATTTTCAACAGTCAAGCGATTGTTATTAGGGTAGGCATCTAGTCTAGAATTAGGAGATAGATAAACTCTTGCTACTAATATATTTCATTTTCCAGAACGGATGTATACAAATAAGTGTTTAATATAAAAGAAAGTTATGAGAGAACAAGATAATAAATTATTTTTTACTGCAACTAAAACTCCCCCTCCACTTTTCTTAAGACTTGTCATATGGTATCTGTCTTTTCTATAAATAGTGTACTGACTTAGTCCTGGATCTGTGGATATAATGCATGAATTCAAATTTAATTCAGTTAGCACCCGAACATCTCAGTGTATATTGTCCATCTATCTACATGGCTCTACAACCCTTGGCGGGTCCTGACCTCCTCAATCAGCTTATTCCAGAGATCTCTGTAGTTTCACAGCTGTTCTCCAGTTGCGAACTCTAAACAAGTTCCCCGCACCGCTGGTCACACCACCAAGCCACCTAAGTTTCGGTCTACCGAACCTTCCTCCGTTGTGACCTTGTTTTTGAGACATTTTGTTCACACACAGACCATTCGTTCAAAATATTTTTATCGCACTCACAAGACTTGGAAACAATTATTTAAACAATACAAATTTCATACGAGAGCAATACTTCCTCTTCGTAGCTTTGTAGGAAGAGAAAATGAAATGTTGATAATTAGAGAGACGATATAAATACTAACATTGATAGAAAAAATAAAATTGAAAAGTAAATACCAAATTGAAAATATATAGTCTAAAAATAAATGGTAGAGTATTGATTGATAACAACGTACATGGAAATAGCTGAAGTGGTTTGTTTTTTTTTTTTTTGGCCAACCGTTGAAATAAAGAGATGAAGCAGTCCGTTTATAAGATTGCTTTAAAAAAAAAATCTCATTTTACGCATCAATTCTTATTCAGATATCTTGAGGGGATTTATTTTGCTGTTATACTTCTTATTTATTTACTTCAATTTATTATACTGTTATATCATTTCTTTTTGTATTATTATTATTTTTTTTAAGCCGCTGACAGGAATTTATTTTCTTCTTCTTTTTTATGGAATGAATACAAATCCTACAAGAATTGTGGGAAAAAGGAATGCATGCATTTGTATAGCAAGTTTAGTGAACTATTCAAGGGAGAATATGTTGTTTCAACTCTTCCTTGTTGCTTGTGGATGCAACGAATAAATGGGGTCAAACTGACGAGAACAGTCCGGTTTTCAGACAAAATGCACTAAAATGTTTCTTTATTAATCTTAGTCATTGAGTAACATTAATTAATTCATTATTGGCTAAAGTATTTTAACAGAAATTCTAGAACTAAATGTCCTCACGCGTTAGTCTGTGGCTAGCGCATTCGCTTTCGTACTTGAATTCAGGGTTCGATTCCTGTGAGGGCAAAGTCGGTGTTGACTCAGCATTGTGATAAAAAGTGGGGAAAAAAGCCTAGCGCCCTAGGTAGCGAAGGTCAAAAAAAAATTTACATCTTTTAATAAATACAATAATCCTCTCCGATCTGTAAGAACAAAACAAAATAAATTTCCACTAGACATTTACATTAATATTGCAAAAAATGTTTACAACAGCTATATGTAGGATTAAAATTAAAATTAATACTAATAATGAAGATATTAGAAAAAATAATAAGAATTTGTAAAAACTTAACAATTTGTTGAATTTGTGGATGGATCCGCAGTTCTGGATAACAACTGGTTTCTATCCGTAGTAGCATGCAAATTTATTTTCTTCCTGACCGGTTTCGGATTTTCATCCATCGTCAGAGCAAATTCACCAAGTTCGTGTAGAGAGTTCACTTCAGCGAAATGTTTCTGTTATTTGTGTTCAGCGTAATGTTGGACCAACAAGTGTGAGTAACAAGTAAAGAAACATTACGTTGAAGTGAACTCTCTACACGAACTTGGTGAATTTGCTCTGACGATGGATGAAAATCCAAAACCGGTCAGGAAGAAAATAAAATGCATGCTACGACGGATAAAATACCAGAACCCAACAATTTCCTCTAAACTTTAGGAATAAATAATTATAAAAATAAAATTTAAAACTAAAAAGTGTTTTCTTGCTTGTCATGTCAGGAGGTAAGTCGTTCCATAGCCTCTACTAGCAGTAACGTTTAGAATTATGACAAGTAGCAGTCCTGTAAGGTTGTATGTCAAGTCTTGAGTCAACAGTCCTTGTAGTTCGTAAGTCTAGTGCAGCTTTTACTGGAAACATGTCCATGAGATATTTTGACGTTTGCAATTTGAACAACTGATACATAAAATTGCCAGTAATATACCTTCTGCGGTACTCAACATCAAGCCAGTTTAAACTATGGTAATGTGTAGTTATGTGATCGTCATTTCTAATATTTAATATAAACCGGATGCAGGAGTTATGTGATCTTTGTAATTTTAAATTCAGTTCAGAGGTTAGATCAGCATAAACTAAGCAACAATAATCTAAATAAGGAAATATTAGTATAGTAATGAGTTGTTTAAGGAAAAGTTATAAATTTCTAATAATGGAGATACAATAACGCACTGATTTCTTTACAGGGTCTACAGGAATTTCATCTATACCTTTAGCGTTAGTTTTACTATGAAAGAAATTAGCTAGAAGTATGTCAAGAGTTATGTATGTAAAATAGAACTGCTCAAAACCGAACATTGTAGGTGCATAAGGTAAATTTGAAGAATCAAAGTCAGTGGTATTATTAACAAAGCTGGCGAGGTGCTTCTTAATTTCATCACAACTGAAAGGTATTTAGTCCAAGTTTTCTTAATTCATTACAAGTTAGCATTAATTATTAAAAGCGAGTGCCCAGCTAAGTATATTAAAGTGTTTGCGCTAATGAGTGGTATTGTTTTTGCGTTCAAAAAACGTGAATGTCTGAAAAATGTGAATTTCTCTATATTTTTCAGTTGAAGTATATGAGCAAAACTGATTTCATTCAGTTTACCAAAAGATAAAGATAGAAAATAATTGTTGAATATGTGGTTGGGTCTGCAGCAATGCCGGATAAAATCATAGATGTAAAATAAGCTAAAAACATAATCATTTATTATGAAAAGTGTTCATCATTACTGAACTTCACCGGGAAAATGCAGAGAATTAAAAGCTAATCAAAATTAAATTTTCAGTTACCTTTCTTCAATTTTTTTTATTACAACGGGACTAATAGTCTTGTAAATTTTAAGAAATCGTTCAGTCAGTAAAGTACCATGGAAAATTTAATCTATATACACTGCAGTAAGAGAAAATCGTGCAGGTGTTTCAAACCAGATTTTCTTTTTTCTGTCACTAAATCTAAATTTAGTAAAGTTGAACTATGAAAAACTTGGCGACACACAACTAAATAAAAACACAGGTCCACATGAAACTGATAGGAGGAGCTTCTTGGTAGTGGTGCCATTCTAGGGTTCTTTTTACTTTTTTCTTTTATATTTTTTTATTTATTTATAAAATGACAAATTTTCTTTAATTTTCTAATTCAGCTCATTTGTCCTAAACAAATTACGGTGGTGGTGGAACAAGAGCAACTTTCCAACAGAGGCAGGTGCAGAATGATTACATTGTAGAGAACCATAATATTGAATAAACACATTCGACGTCTCAGATTCTTCGTCTCAGGACAAACTAATAACAATTTTTTTCAGAAAAATATTAGAAATAAAATTGAAGATATTAGGAATAAAAGTGCAGTTAGTATTCCACGTTTACAGGAAATCTATATATTCGTTTTGGAGAAAAATTCCAAAAACTTATTTTGTAAAACTGCACTTTCGATTAGCCGATTATCTTTAAATTTGGAGTTCGAGCAATTTTTCTTTTGTATTTTTTATAGAGTTGGCAGGACCACACATGGTAGTGAAGTAGTACTTCAGAGGAAAGCTTAACGCTATTGTTCCCACAGAACATCTTAATTAATAGACTTTCCCGGAAAAATGTTTTAGATATAAGTGATAGGTATTCAAGTATATAGATAGTGTACCAAGTTTAAAGAAAATCTTTAGAATTGTTTTTGAGAAAATCGTGAAAAACTGAAAAAAAATTCACTTCCTTTGATGGATTTAGCTCGAAATCTTCGTGTGAGATGCGGCAAACCTAAACGGAACACCAAATTTGTGTTTCCTATATTTTTCGTTCTTGAATGATTTTGAGATTTCGTTCACACACAAACATACCAAAAATAAACCCACAATTTGTCAATTACTAAACATATTTTATTCTAATCTTAAAATTTGTTTAATTGAAAGTTAGCAACACTGTGATTATTTTTTAATCTCTAATGAGTAAAAGTTGTTTACTCATTAGCGATTAAAAATAAAACTTCATTTATGTTACTTTATTTAAAAGTGCTTTAATGATTTATAAGGAGGGAACTAATGTGTATTAAAAATAAATAAAATTCTTACCTGGACTTCCAGTTCAAAACCAGGCAGAAAACTGAGCGGTACTGGATGGAAAGGATTGTCATATGGTGATGTATGAAATTCTAATAGCATATTATTTCCACTGGAGACTATGTCTGGCACTGCGTCACCACCACAGAGGCGTACCAAGACTGGATCGGTGGTTGAACCACCATCGTATACCGTAAGATAATCTTGTACAACATTACATTGGTCCCACACTCTAAAACATAAAAAGAGATTTCTTTTTAATCAGGTTTAATGATTTTGGTTTAGTAATTGTGTAGCCATAGCCAAAGAGTTTGTTTATAATTGGAAATGAATTTATTGAAATTTGAACAGGTCAACAAACAACTTACATAAGGTTTTAGAAAAACTTATTCTTTCATAAATTTCTCCACAACAGCAGACAAACTTTCTTCAGTATACAAATTATATTCAAACGGCACTTTAGTAGAGCAAAAGTCATAATTCACTAAGAACTTATTTAAAATAAAATGAAGGAAACTTCAATCTTCAAGGAAAATTTGTTCAAATCAAAGACAGATTTATAAATATTATATGGAAAATCGATGGAACTTATTCGACCAAACTCCAAAAAAATATTTAAAAAAGTAGTAGAGTGGCTTCCAGCTGACGGATTCTGAACCAAACCTAGTCAACGGCTTCGTGAGTGATACGTCAACGGCAAAGAAGCTCGCAGTAACCGAAAAAAAAACGTTGAATGGGTCGCACTTCAGATCAACGGATTTTCTTCAAACTCGGAATTTTGGAAACTTATGTAATTCTTATTAATATAAAATAGGATTGTATAATATGTTGAAATGGCACTCAAAAGGAAAGTCTTGTGTCCATCTCTTTCCACTAAACCTCGTAAAATGAATTTTCCTGGGAAAGATAATGTGTTACTGTGTAGTCAGTCGATAAGGAAATTGTTGAAACCGTTTTCGAGGAAAAAATCCTTTCTGTAAAGTGAAAATTCCGGTGGTACCAAAACCATATAGTGCCAGAACCATATTGTCGGATTCCTTTGTAGAACATTAAACGGAATATCAAATTTGAACTTTCCGTTTTTGAGTCGTGCTGACTACACACACACACACACACACACACACACACACACACACACACAAACGTACATACCAGTTTCTAAAGGAAACCACAATAAACCTCAAAACGTGAAAACTTATTTCCGATGATAACTCATAGAAAATTTATCTTTTAGAAAATAGTTTGCAAATAGAGTTATACCATGTTGAAGAAGAAACCATAAATCTTGTACATACAACAAATTTATGTATAAATGTAAATAAAACCAAAACAAATGCAAGTATAATGTAACGAATGAGTAAATAATATAGATTGATTTTCCAATTTGGGAAACTCTGTAACTGTAAAGGCCTTCGAGAAATATTTTCTTTTTTAATGTTTTGATATCAAACAAATGTTCGCTCAAGATTGATATTTTCCACTTAAAAAGAAGAAAGAAAATTTTTATATTTCCTTTATGTGTTACATATTGGATTTACTTTGGTAAGTAGGGAAGGAGAAGGAGAATAGCTGTGAGGGAAATCTTTTCTACTTGCTTTTCTCTCGTCTTTATTCCACCTCAAGGAAGGAAATGGTAAAAGAAAAAAGAACAAGGAGAGAGGGTGTGAGAGAAAAGGGGTGATAAAGAGCGGCGGTCGCGTATATGGGGGGAAATGTGAGTGGTCAGTTTTATGGGTGTGGTGTAAAAATTGATTGAATGGAAGGAGGCGTGCACTGGGTGGCTGTCACTGCCACAGGAGTGGTGAATGCTGCCTTTTCTACACATCATCCCAGAGCTAAGTCCCTTTTTAGTTCGCTCCCTCTGTCCTGGCCGACCGGCCTATACACCAGGCTATAACAGAGATTGCCTACAGGAAATTTCTCTAAATAAATTGAGATATATATATATGTATATATAAGCGAAAGAAGAAGGATGATTTATGTTTTTTTCTAGTACAAGTACTTCCGCTATATCTGTCCCCACCCTTTACAAGGATATTGGCGTTTTTTAATAAATCTGATGCTTTTAGTTTATTGCTATAGAAAGATGACATTATGCTTAAAACTAATCAAGCAACATTTATCTTTTTATAAAATGAGATGGTTGGAGAAGCCAGCCGACCAGATAAGATGCTGGATGGCTCCGTTGTGGCTAGCACTCAGCACCATTAGAAAATCGGCAATTTTTTTTTTAAATTTTACTTCTTTCCACTGAGCAAAATTCAGCAGAAGTAGAATTATATGTACCTAGGCAAGGTAGATAGCCCTGAAGTAATTTCATTGCAGTGAAAAAGATAGCGCCATAAATAAAATTTGCAATTTAGGTTGCAGATTACTCCGAATCAACTTAAAATAAATGTTTCCGGAAGATAGTGGTCAGATTGGCATTATATATCTACACTTTAGTGCTGAATGCTAAATGAAAATCGTTGGAGCTGTTTTAAAGAAAATTTTAAAAAATCCTAAAAAACCGATTTTCGTAAAGTTGCATTTCCGGTTAATCGATTTTCTACAAATTTGGAATCACTAGCAATGATTCTAATGTAACTTAATATTATGTAAGATGTTAGAACAATACATTCTACTCAAATGGTACTTATGAGGACGTTCAAGATACTATTTCCTCATGACTCTTCAAAAAATTATGGTTTGTTTGACCTCTATCAGGATTTAACATTAAGCCTGTGGAAAAGGTTTCTACATTAACCTTGGCAAAAGAACCCTCTCTCTTTTGCTGGAGAATGGTACCGCCTATGGGCGTTCAGTGAGATAGTGGCCCTCAGGCGCCGTATGTCGTGGGGAGCGGATTATGATCGGTAGGATGTGTTAGGTACTGTAACGCAGTGCTCCCAAACGGTGTGCCGTTACGTGTGCCGCCGCGCCCATGAAATAATAGTACGTACAATAATTACCACCTGCCGCGCGCCGCATGTTTATAATAAATTAATAATAACAATAAACATAATACCAAAAGTGGTGAATAAATTTTACCTATATTTCTACTCAATTAACACGGAACAATGCGATTGGATTCAAAATCCTTTTGCAACCAATGCTATAAATTCTCTGTAGATGCACTTTCTCTGCAAATTCAAGAGGAATTTATTGAAATGAGTAACGACGCGACGCTTTGCCGAAGCTCAATTGGGTGATTTCTGGATTTCGGTTAGGAAAGAATATCCTCGGATTTTAGAACACGCTATTTCAATTCTACTCCCTTTTTCAACGACATATTTATGTTAGCAAAGTTTTTCAACGCTAATGTTAATTAAAAATGATAAGCGGTCGTACTTAAAAGGTCTTGAACAAGAACTTCGGGTTGCACTTTAAATATCGAGCCTAATATAAAGCATTTGTGTTCATTGAAACAAGCTCAGGTATCTCACATTAATTACCCCCTTTTTTACATTATGTTATAGTAGTTTAGTTTAGTTATGTAGGTATATGGATGAAATAAAAAAAATTATGTAATATTTATGTATTAAATGTTGTATATATATATGTATATATATATACACGTTTACTTTTGGTTGCCGTGAAATTTGGGGATGAACTTTGTTGTGCCGTGGATAAGAATAGTTTGCGGACCACTGCTGTAAGGGATCGCTAGATTTGTCAGTTAGGCGGAGCGTGTGTTTGGTCTGACTGGAATTTAGTGAGGAATGAATGTGGTTATTTGTAGGAAATTTTTTAGCCTTGTCATAAGTAATGTAGTAAAGTAGCATTGTTAAGTAGTTAGATATATATGCTTGGTATGGGTGTAACTTTTTGATTGAATGGGGAATCTGTTTGGTTCTGTATATAGCTTTTCTCTTTTTTAGCGTAGTTTTAGTAGTTGTGCTCCCCCCAGGCATTTGAGTACTGGGCCCACCTGAAAAAAATTGGCTCTAAGTTACTAATATACGGGCCATTCCCAAAACACACTTATTACTTTCTCTTACTCCCAGAAAGAGAAAGTATTGTAATCATTCTGAGGTCCCCTGAGTCAAAAAATGGTCTGTGTGTGTGCGCGCGCGCGCGCCCGCGTGTGTGTATTTGAAGAGCACGCTCAAAAACGAGAAACCGCAGAAAGTTCAAACCTGTTATTCCGTTTGGGTATCACCTAAGGATCTGACAGTATGTTATCTGTCAAAATTCCTCAACCGGAAGTACTATTTTACTGAATAGTTTATCCATTTTTTGGCAATTTTCTCAAATTTGGCTCTAACAATTTTCTTGAAAATTGTTTTTCTACTACACATACAAGGATCTACAATTTTAATTTGAAACATTTCTCCGGGAAAGTGCATTTAAGGAACTTCTGGGGGAGTGGTGGGGTTAGGTTGCCCTCTAAAGTGCTATTTCAGTTTATTACACAATTCTATCATCTAAATAATATTAATTAAAACTAAATATGTTGTTGAAATACCAAGTTTGAAGAAAATCAGAAGAACGAAATTGCGTTTTTACTGACAAGTTTTTCAATATTTCTTGTGCTTGTGGTGGTTCCGCAGAGCTGGAAAGCATCAGAGATATTTTCCGTGATAGCCTGCTTCTTTTTGTGGTCATCGACCGGCATTTTTCAATATTCTGCTATTTTTTAAAACGACTCAACGATTTTCTTTAAACTAAGATGTGAACTACACATATAATAAGCTACAACTTTTATTTGAAACATTTCACTGGGTAAACTCATTTAACCGGGCTTTTCGAGGAGGGGTAGGGTTATGTATGCCCCTAAAGTGTTATCTTACTTTCTTATACAATTTTACCATCTTGGCAAAAGTAATTAAAAATAAATAGATTGACAAAATTTCGAGTTTTAAGAAAATTAGTAAACCGGAAGTGCCTTTTTATTGAAGAGTTTTTCCAGTTTTTGCGATTTTCTCCATAATTACACCGACGAATTTAATTAAATTTGGCATACTAACTATAAAGTTTGTCAATTACAATTTTGATAACTGGAGTAAGAGAAAGTCGTGTCACGAAAGTCAATCACGTATTAGATTTTCTGTTCTTTGCTTTGTCGTACGGCAATAAGAAAGTGTACCCCATTATACGAAATTTTAAAAAAATTATTTTTCATTGACTGGAAATACATTTTTGAAGTCTATTGAGGTACGAAAAAATGTTTTCTTGCGAATAGTCTATATATATGAATGAAAAATTGCTGAAGTTCAAACTATATCCGTCTAGGTAATGCCATCGCATCCGTCACAAAGTTTCGATCAAAATCCTTCAACTGCAAATTTACTAATTTTTTTTTTAGTTTTCGAGATTTTCTCTAAACGACGCTAATAATTTCTATCTATGCCGCTTTGTCCTTTCTTCACCACATTTTTGCCCAGGCTACTTCGAGTGAGGCGGATGCTAAAAATATCACTGGAGTCGAGAAGTTAAGCGTTTTCTATATTCAAAACACTTAGGTTTTCGGGTTGAGGCTGCGCCAGTGGTTTATTATAAACTGACTTTACGCCAATATTGCTTAAGGCTTCTTCACGGAAGTATCGCCTTGAATGCCAAAACAACACTGGCAAGAAACTGGATGGTTAAAGCTAGTATGACAAGGGCGGGGCCCAGCTCCTCCGCCTTCTTTTAGGTAGGTAGGCTGTTTGTAGAAGGCGGATCTACCTATTCCTTGTATACACTTGAATAGCTGGAGTTCTAAGCTCCCATTACATTGCTCCAATGTTGCAGCCTTGTTTTCTCTAACTCAATTCCTCTTTCTCTCTTACAACACGTAATAATTTTTTACTCAGAAAGAACTTTGATATTCTCCAAGTGCTGACTTTTCCTTTTTGCCACAAAGTATGTGCTATTTAAGGCGCGTTGTGATTAATGTGTTGGTCTGTCCAATGTATTTTTCACCACAGTTATGTAGACCCCACATTTTTATAGCGTAAATTTGTATTTGATCTGTATAAGCATTTGGTATATTTTCCTTCCGCTGTTTTGTGCGTTTTCCTTTAAGGTGCGCATTGCCAAGATTTTTTAAATCTTCTCTGACTCTGTTTGCCAGCATGGAAAAATAGGCCTCATTTATTTTTCTATATTGCTATTGACCACTATTAAATATAATAAAAGTCTACCATCTGGCGGAAAGCGAAGAAAACTAAGGAATTAAGTTTCCAGAAAATTTCAAAGAAAATTTTGTCAATGAGAATTGTGAGATTTACAGTAAGAGAAAGTCTAGGGGGAAAAAGGAGCAACAGGCATTCCTCAGGTTCAACGGCACGATTAAAGTGAATTGCACTGTAAAGGCAAAGCGTGACTGAATCGATATAGAAAAGCAAAAGAGATTACAAGCGATAAGCGTAAATCTTGGATGTAAAAAACAAAAGAAAAAAGAGAAAACCTATAATTCTCTTCACGTGACAATTTTCTCAATTCTCTGCTTCATGCAAAAACAGTACGCTCGTTTCCTTTTTTATTTTCTCTAAGAGGAACTATTGCGATCGTGCCAAAGTTTCGTGATAAAATACAAAATATTTGGGGATTTTTAAGTATGAAAAATGTCTGTATATGTATGTAGGTGTGTGTGGTGTGTGTGTGTGTATGATAGAGAGAGAGTGTGTGCGTGTGGTTTTTTCTTTTTAAATATCTTTATTACCATCGTGCTCCGCTCATTTGAGCACTACATGAAATTTACAAAATATTAATACATGTATAAAATGCACATTACAGCTTACATTTAAAATAATATACATATTTATGCCGACAAAATTACAAATTATTAACATGGCTGTTACATGAAAACATTTAGAATTATTTACACTTATGTAAAAATAGTACGAAATATTAAAGTGCGGGGAGGTATACGACAACACAAATTAATGAAGGAAATTCACATTAATTAACTTGATTTAAAACAGTAGCTGTTATAGATACAATGTTAACTACTCTTTTTTATTTGTTTATTATTTTATTTTATTTTTTTATTGTTATTATCATTATTTATTTATTTATTTATTTTTATATATATACATTATAATTTTTTTTTTATTATATATACATTTAAATTTTTTTTCGTT